>JAVXUP010002657.1:0-116198 GCA_033070095.1 Escallonia herrerae
TTTGCCACCCCGAGAGGGGTATTTTGGTAATTTTCCCAAACAAGTTTTCCAACGGACTTTTAAGTCCAGAAATGTAAGTAAAACGCCTGAAATGTTATTTTGCAGCTGATTGCGGGGCGTAATTGTCGCTAAAGGTGAAAACTTAATTAGACAGTTTTTTCACGAATTTATAAAAAAATAGCTAGAGCTAGATTTTGCCAAAATACAAAACAGAGACCCTAGTTATTTTCAAAAGATCTGTATCAGGTAAAAATTTTAGATTTTTTCAAAGACTAGAAAGGGGTTAACTGATACGCGCAACCTTGTAACTTTGCAGTGTAATTTAAAATATCAAGACAGCGCGATTTCGCGCGAAACTTTTATGAGAACCCTAGGGTGTTGGGAAGTTCCATTCCGCAGGAATTCGGGCCATTCCGAAGCTGTTAGCTAATTTTTTGGCCGAACGGGCTTTTAAGCGCTCGATCCGGACACCGGTTCGGGATTTTTAGGCGAAAAATCCGTAAAATACTTTTAGATCAAGAATGAACTCAGGAAGCTTAAAATAGCATTTTAAAGCACTTTTGATATTTTCTGAAGCCAGGGGGCATTTTGGTAATTTGCCACCCCGCGAGGGGTGTTTTGGTAATTTTCCCGAAAAAAAGTTTTTCGGTCCAGAAATGTAAGTAAAACACCTAAAAGGTTGTTTTGAAGCTGGTTTGATGGGCGTTAGGGTGACAATGAACCCCCGGGGGCTATTTTGCTAATTTTACATTACACAAATTTGTGCTTAAAATAACTTTTAGTTCAGGAAAGGGTGTGAGACACCTGAAAAGTTATTTTAAAGAGTGAATTCAGGAAGCTTAAAATCCCGTTTCAAAGCACTTTTCAGATTTTTTTTGTCAGGGGGCATTTTGGTAATTCGCATCCCCGATAGGGGTATTTTCGTAAATTTGCAGCGTTAAGTTTTTCAAAGGATTTCTTAGTCCAGAAATGTAAGCAAAGCACCTGAAAGGTTGTTTTGAAGCTGATTTGGGGCGTTAGGGTGATAATGAACCCCCGGGGGCATTTCGGTAATTTGCCGCTCATCGGGGGCTATTTTGCTAATTTTACATTATACCAAATTTCCCGAAAGACGGTGGTTTAAATAAATTTTATTCTTCTTTTATTTAAATCTATGACTTGTTGAGAATGATATAATTTTTATTTTTTAGATTACAGTATAAATATGGATGCAACTGGAGGAAATAATTTTTGTGAAGGTTCTGATCCACCTTACGTTGGTCAAGTTTTTCAAGCACTGGACGAAGTTGAAGCATACTATAGAGCATATTCGAAAACGATAGGTTTCGGTATTAGAACTAAGACGACTAGAAAACGGGCGAATACAGATCAAATTTGTGCAAGACTATTTGAGTGTCATAGAGGAGCACCGCATGTAACTCCGGTCGTTCGGATCAGTGACGAAGGGACAACAAGACAAAGAAAACGGGACACATTTCCGGGTACCGGCTGCAAGGCCCATGTGTATGCAGTACACCGAAAAAATGAAAACCATTGGGTTGTCACAGGAGTGGAGTTGAGCCATAATCATCAGTTGATGACCCCCAGTAAGATTGGTCAAATTCATCAACACCGAGAAATAAGCGCGGCACACAGACAACTAATTTTTACAATGGCCGAGGCTAAAATTCCACCTTCTAAGATGATGGGGGTTTTCTCAAGCCAGGTTGGGGGGATTGACAAGTTGAGTTTCAACGAAGTAGACCTTCGAAATGAACTTCGTGCTCAGAGGAGAGAGTCTTTCGGTAAGAGTGATTCTCAAACTACACTTGATCTCTTCAGGTCCCTTCAGAGTGAGAATTCTGGATTTTTTTACAGTCTCCAACTGGATGATGAGAACCGCATTAGTACTATATTTTGGGCGGACCCCCGTTCTAGAGCTGCTTACCAAAATTTTGGGGATGTTGTGACGTTTGACACCACATACCGCACCAATAAGTACTCTATGCCTTTTGCTCCGTTCACCGGGGTGAACCACCACTATCAGTCAATCTCGTTTGGCTTTGCCCTGCTTAGGGATGAGACGGAGGAGTCATTTACGTGGTTATTTGAAACGTGGCTTCAAGCAATGTATCATATTCCTCCAAAGACCATCATCACCGACCAAGATCTGGCAATGAAAAATGCAATCGCTAAGGTCCTTCCAGATACTCACCATGGCCTGTGCACATGGCACATAAGCAACAAATATCCCGAACGGCTTCACCATGTATATGCAAACCATCCGTCATTCAAGACTGACTTTAATACATGTGTGAAGAAATCGTTGACGGTAGACGTGTTCGAGGAGAGGTGGGCCACGTTAATGGATACTTACTATTTGCACAATCACGAATGGTTACAATCGTTGTATGAGATCAAGACACAGTGGGTCGGTGCCTACACCAAGAATTTTTTTGCAGCCGGAATGACTACGACCTCGAGAAGCGAAGCTATGAATTCATTCTTTGATGGGTACGTAGGCCAGTCTTCAAGTATAGCGGAGTTCGTACTAGAGATGCAGAAAGCCGTTGACAGGCAATTGTACCGTGAGAGAGAAGCCGACGCGGCTACAGTTTGCAAAGAAAGAGCTATACTACTTTATTCACCTTTAGAGGCTCATGCGGCTCAAGTCTATACCAAGGAAATGTTTCGACAGTTTCAAGAGGAACTACTAAAGTCGAATCAATATGGCATGACAAAGTTGCACGAGTATTCCACCAGAGATATCAAGGTTTATGCTTTGACAAATGTGACGAACTTCGCCAATCCGTGCTCTTCGTCGGCTCCGAGGACCAGACGACATTTTACCGTAGCAGTTTGTAAGGACACCGGGTTGGTTAATTGCAACTGTCAACTGTTTGAGCATAAAGGTATACTTTGTCGACACGCGTTGAGGGTTTTGAGCGCAAAGAATGCTAGTGAAATCCCTCCACCGTATATCTTGGAACGGTGGACGAAGGAAGCCAACAGAGTCCACGGTCACATTCCTTACGTGCCCAATGTTTCAGTTGATTTCGAGCAATCTGAGACGCTGCGATATAATCACCTTTGTAACATCATGCACGGTTTATCAATGGATGCAGCGTCGACATTTGATGGGTACAGGTATCAAGTTGAAGCAGCCGCACGGGATAAGGCTAAGCATGCACAGTTTAGGAGGGCATTACCAGAAACTGTGGACACTCCGACTAGCCACGCAACTCCAGGCGGTAGATTCAATCGAGCCAAACAGCCAGTCATTGACAGTACTGACCTACAAGGTGAGGAGGACGATATTTTTGATCCAATTATTTCTCAAACAAAAGGGCGAAAACGAGCAATACGCATGAAGAATCCGATTGAAGAAGCAACGGGTCAAAAAAAATTACGAAAGTGTGCGTTGTGTAACAAGATGACTGATCATGATAAGAGAAACCATTATAAAGTGTTAGGTATCGAACCTGACAGTATGGTCGAGGAGGACGATGATGAGGAAGAGTGTTAGGGTTAATGTTTCAGTTGTATAAATTGAACTTATATAATGTTTAAATTTGTGATTTGGTTTGTGCAATCTTTAATTTGTACATTTGGTTTGTGAATTATTGATAGTTTTGGTAACTCCGTTTTCGGGCACACTTTAGGCCCCATTTGATAGCTTCCGAAAAAAGTTGTAATTTTTTTTGTCACTTTTTTTCCGCTCATTGCACTTCAGGCACGCTAGTTAGCCCATTTGTAAGACTTTCGGCGAAAAACGAGACACATTAATTTTTGAGTTTTCCTAGGAAGGGCCTATTCGGGCACACTTTAGGCCCCATTTGATAGCTTCCGAAAAAAGTTGTAATTTTTTTTGTCACTTTTTTTCCGCTCATTGCACTTCAGGCACGCTAGTTAGCCCATTTGTAAGACTTTCGGCGAAAAACGAGACACATTAATTTTTGAGTTTTCCTAGGAAGGGCCTATTCGGGCACACTTTAGGCCCCATTTGATAGCTTCCGAAAAAAGTTGTAATTTTTTTTGTCACTTTTTTTCCGCTCATTGCACTTCAGGCACGCTAGTTAGCCCATTTGTAAGACTTTCGGCGAAAAACGAGACACATTAATTTTTGAGTTTTCCTAGGAAGGGCCTATTCGGGCACACTTTAGGCCCCATTTGATAGCTTCCGAAAAAAGTTGTAATTTTTTTTGTCACTTTTTTTCCGCTCATTGCACTTCAGGCACGCTAGTTAGCCCATTTGTAAGACTTTCGGCGAAAAACGAGACACATTAATTTTTGAGTTTTCCTAGGAAGGGCCTATTCGGGCACACTTTAGGCCCCATTTGATAGCTTCCGAAAAAAGTTGTAATTTTTTTTGTCACTTTTTTTCGAATGCCGTCATATGAAAGGTATATTCGCACACATTTCAGCGCCAAATTCATAGCATGCGAAAAATTATGTACATTTCTTTTTGGTACAGTTTTTTGTAACATCACAGCAGCTAGCCACGCACGTCAGGATAATGGTAATGAAGGCGTCTAGCTTCATTCTTTTTCAGCTCCCAGGCTATCCTATACCTAAACGTCAAGGCATCCTTCCTAGTCCACGAGGAGTGTTTGAGCACTTCCGAGCGAGCAATGTAGTCCATGTACTTGAGGACGTAAATCCCGCAATCGTGACCGTTATATTGCTTTGGTCGGTCCTTTATCATCACGACCGTCCAAGGGTCACCCTGTGGCCGTCCGCATGCTAGCGAGAGGACAGTAGTCTGCATCCAACAATAAAAACGAGAATCAAGCCTATGAGACAAGAACAATATACTATGAGCCAAGGTCAAAAAATAAATACTAACCACTAAAGTGATGTACTCGTTGTACATCTGTGCCAGCAGCTGTCCAGGCTCGTCCTCCCTTAGGCTATCGTATATGTGAACCGTTCTGAACGCTGGATGGAGAACTAATAGGAACCAGTGGTTTGCATGATGACAGGGTATCATGATAAGGTTCGCATCAGCAGCGGGACATTGATAGTCTGCGTTCATCATGCCTAACACGTTTCGACCTGGTTTCCACTTACTCCTGCCGCCCCCTCGCCTCCATTCTGTGAATTCTCTCACCGTTAATTCCACAAAATGAGTGGGATACATGTTAAGCTTCAGATATTCAGAACGGTTAAAACGTTGCTCTCTAATCCGGAGCAGTTCTATGTAAGCGTTCATGACAAAATTTGAAAGATCTGTCTCCGGCGCCAACGTTCTGATATCCTCATGACCTAGGAATGTCGCAAGGGGAAAGTCTGCTGAATTGACAGGCTCATGCCCGAAGTAGTGCCGGTCGATCCAAGCCATCTTGTCCGACCTCAATGGCTTCGTCGCTTGTCCTTTGTCCGACTGAAAGCTTGGGCGCGAGGCCTGGATTCCTACTTGGGGAAGCTGACTCTGGCACTGAGAGTCGTATGCGTTCGGAGGCAAGCGACTATATGGCTCCCATACCTGACTCTGGGGCTGATAGTCGTACGCGTCAGGAGGAGGGCGACCAGACGGCTCCCACACCTGACTCTGGGGCTGATAGTTGTACGCGTCAGGAAGAGGGCGACCGGACGACTCCCACACCTGACTCTGGGGCTGATAGTCGTACGCTTCAGGACGAGGGCGACTAGACGGCTCCCCTTCGTAACCCCGGTACGCAAGACTAAAGTTTTGAACTTCAGTCTTGTACTTCTCAATGGACCTCTTAAGATTGTCAGGAGCCTGCGCGACAAACCAGTCAAACGACTCCAGCTGCTTGAACACCTCAATGCCCTGGTCAACCTAAAAAACATGCATAGAAAATATGGCTAATCATATTTGACAAATGGTCGATAAGGTGCGCAAATAAATTATCAAACAACACTAGCATGACTTACAATGGCCAATGCCCAGAACTGGTCATAGACCTCACGTGGCGCGTACGATGTCTTCTTCACTGGGAAGGGCGATTCACCCTCGTGCGCGTCACCCTGAGAAACCACTGTAAGTATTCCTCAGTACTAATGCCGTCGTGCTTCAGCGATACAAGGCTATCATACGTTTCCTGCCAGGTATTCCACTGGTGCACCTCGTCACCCAACAAAATCAAGGCATCAGCCACCTCGAAGTTCGGCCCTCGACCACCCCTGTATGGCCGCATGTCTACAGCGGGTTTTGGTATCCCTTGTGGACAGCCAGCTTGCTTCATAGCTCGATCGGGCATCTGAAACTCACATTCTTCGAAGTGAATGAGCGGCACCCGAACCAAACCTGCCAGCACGTACGACACCGGAAGTTGCCAACACCACTCATCCAACAGATGCATCACCTTGCCATATGGCTGCCACGTCACCTGGGATGCATCTAGTATCTCTAGTTCCCCCCGATAGAACTTTAGATGGTGGTGAGGGTCTACCCGTCTCCTCCTCCGGTTGGTCGTAGGCCCCCAGGCCCACACCCTAGGCCACGTCTCATCGGAATCTACCAACGGTTGTGGACGACCCATGGGTAGCCTCTCGTAAGACCAAACCTGTGAATGCAAACATTATATGGAATTAGTAATTAATCCCGAATATATTGACTAAGGATCCTACCAAGAAAATAAATGCTCATACCTGTAATAGAGTCAGGCAGGCGGCAATGGACTTGGCACCGTTTCTCGTAGCCTTATGCAGTGCTCGATATAGGTGCGCAAGGACAGCTGAACCCCACGAATAGGAGTATACCTCCTCAAGATCCTCCAAGAACACCATATACTTCGGATGCACCGTGTTTTTCGAATGCGTCGGAAGTAATATAGCTCCAATAATATACAGAAGGAATGCCTTCGTATACGTCACGAAATCTTGAGGAGTGTATTCATCCGGTAGCACGCCGTACTGCTCTCTCAGCCATTTAAGCTTGACGCCGTTTGTTGTAAGCGCTGCCCTTGGAATTCCCGGAAAATACTGCATAGCCATATTCGCTATGGATGCAGACGGCACGTTCAAAGTAACGGGTCTGCCGTGACATGGGATTCCAAGTATAAATCCGACGTCCTCTAACGTAACAGTCATTTCACCAAACCGGAAGTGAAATGAGTTCGTCTCGCTCCTCCATCGTTCAACTAGAGCGGATATAAGGCAATCGTCGTGTCGAGACCATTTCCCGGGATCGGTGAACAGGGTTAAATTTTGACGGTGTAATAGCTGTATTTGTTCCTCGTTTAGTACCCACTCTTCAAGGTGCCTTGTGCTTTGAATTGTTTCCAAAACACCCCTATCGACACCGTCAAATACGTGCCTCGCGACGTGGTCATCGTCATCGTATAGGATTGATGTATCATGAGGTCCAGAGCTGAAATTCATACCTTTAAGAACAAAATATAATTATAAACCAACTTAGCGTCCATAATATCCATAAAATTTTAAAGGGGGCAAGTTACCAAAACACCCGCTACTTATGCAAAATATCCCCTGGCAGTCATCGCTGGTGCGTCACAAGGTTCAGAACATCTGGAACAAAATAAGTTTTCGGGTGTCTCACACCCTTTCCTGAACTAAAAGTTATTTTAAGGTATGAATTTTAAGCTGGATCCTTCCTAGCAAAATAGCCCCCGATCAGCGAAAAATTACCGAAATGCCCCTGAGCGTTCACTATCACCCCAAAGCCCCCGAACCAGCTTCAAAACAACATTTCAGGTGGTTTACTTACATTTCTGGACTAAAAAGTCGTTTGATGGACTTGGCATGGGAACTTGGCGCGGGAAAATTACCAAAACACCCCTTGGCGCGGGAAAATTACCAAAACACCCCTACGCGCGCCACGTCAGCTTCAAAACAACATTTCAGGTTTTGTAATTATATTTCTGGACTAAAAAGTCCGTCAAAAAACTTAGCACTGTAAAATTACCGAAATACCCCTCTCGGGGCGGCGAATTACCGAAATGCCCCCTGGCATCAAAAAATATCAAAAGTGCTTCGAAATGCTACTTGAGGCTTCCTGAATTCATTCTTGACATAAAAAGTATTTTACGGAGGTTTCGCCCAAAAATCGCGAACCGGTGTCCGGATCAAGCGCTTAAAGGGCCGTTCGGCCAAAAAAATAGGTAACGGCTTCGGAATGGCCCGAATTCCTGGGGAATGGAACTTCCCAACATCCTAGGATTCTCATAAAAGTTTCGCGCGAAATCGCGCTAGCTTGATATTTTAAAATACACTGCAGAGTTACAAGGTTCCCCGTATCAGTTAACCCCTTTCCAGTCTTTGGAAAAATCTGAAATTTTTACCTGAGACAGATCCTTTAAGAATAACTAGGGTCTCTTTTTTGTATTTTGGCAAAATCTAGCTCTAGCTATTTTTTATAAATTCGTGAAAAACTGTCTATATTTGGCACCCTAAAAAATCGCTGTTTTGGAATCTATAAATGTAATACGCTGATTTGTATAAACCTAACATTGAATTATAAGGAAATTCAAAATACTTACTTGTTGTGACTTGATGTATTTAAAGAAAAAACTACCGATCTTCTAGCGGTTATCCACCGATCTTCTAGCGTAAAAATTTTTGATTTGTATTGTTATGGAGATTATGTAGGTGAGATATGAAGTACGAAGGAAGTTGGTAAAAGATGACAGAGTGCAGAGTGCAGAAGAAGGGTTCGGGGGAGGGGATTATAAAGAGAGAAGTGAGGAAGAGAGAAGAAAAAAGACAGAAAAAAGTGAGGAAGAGTGGTTGTTTATGCGGTCAAAGGCTGCTGAAAAAAAAAATTCGGCAGAAGGACACCACGTTGGGCATCACGGGGGAGGGAAGGACGACACGTGGCATCGTGGGGAAGGACACCAGGTGGGGCATCACGCGGGGGGGCGCCACGTGGCAGGGCATCACGGGGGGCGCCACGTGGCAGGGGAGGGGGAGGGACCAACCGCGGGTTGTAGGTGCGGTTGGGCCATGTGGCAGGGGGAGGGGACGCCACGTGGCAGAGGAGGGGACCAACCGCGGGTGCCACCCGCGGTTGGGCCACGTGGCAGGGGGAGGGGACGCCACGTGGCAGAGGGAGGGGACCAACCGCGGGTGCCACCCGCGGTTGGGCCACGTGGCAGGGGGAGGGGACGCCACGTGGCAGAGGCCATGGGATTGGGCCACGTGGCAGGGGTTGGGGCGGCACGTGGCGGGAAAATTAATGCCAACCGCTGGTTGTGCATGCGGTTGGTGTCCTTTTTCTCCTCTCAGCCATTTTCTCACCATTTCTCGTGCTTTTTTTGCCATTAATGCGGTGGCCGTACACCTTTTTGCTCCACGTGGCCCAACCGCTGCTCTTACCTGCGGTTCGGTGGAGAAATTGTTATTTCTCCACCGGTGGATGTGGATCGGCCCCCATATATATATATATATATATATATATAGTTTCAATGGCTTTCTGATTCTCGGTGACATTAGAACTGGAAGCTTAACCAAATAGTCGTTTATCGCTTGGAAAGCTTGCTGATGTTCTAGTCCACAATGATATTCTGTATCCCATTTTAGTCTTTGTAAAGCTGAGAAATTTTTTTGT
Organism: Escallonia herrerae; assembly: GCA_033070095.1. Lineage (NCBI taxonomy): Eukaryota > Viridiplantae > Streptophyta > Magnoliopsida > Escalloniales > Escalloniaceae > Escallonia > Escallonia herrerae. The sequence continues at coordinate 9,512 of JAVXUP010002657.1, forward strand.
CTCCTGTTAAATTGGCAATGAATCAACTAAGAAGTTAACTTAGCCGAAGAAACGCTGAAGCTCTTTCTTATTTGAAGGAGGGTTTAGCATTTAAGACGGCCTTTGCTTTGTTACTATCGATTTCAATTCCTATATGATGGACCACAAATTCTTAAAAATTTCCTGCACAAACTCCGCAAGCACATTTTAAACTATTCATTTTCCAACCATTTTTCCGCATTCTAATGAAGGCGTCTTCTAGATCTTGTATATTTTCCGAATGATCATCTGATTTAACAACTACATTAATGATATATACTTCTAGAAACTTACCAATCATGTCATAAAAACAAGTTCGTTATCTTTAGTATGTGGCTCCAGCATTTTTTAGACCAACGGGCGCTACTATCCATTCAAATGTCCCAATTATACCAGGACATATAAATGCAGTTTTATGAACATCACCATCCCTAACAAAAATCTGATTATGTCTAGCATTTCTATCTAGAGAAGACATGACTGCATGCTTTGACGGTTAATCAACTAGTAAATCAATAGGTATAGCATATTGATCTTTGGGTGTGGCAATATTTAAGTTTCTAAAATCGGTGCAGACTTCTAATTTGCCATTTTTCAGTAAAATAGTGTGTTTATAGGACATCCATTCAACACACTTGGCAGGTCGAATAAACTTTTCATTGATTAACCATCCGATCTCCTCTTTCACCAGTAAGGTTACTTCATTTGACATCTTCCTGGGTGCTTGTATGGAAGGTTTGAAGCCTTACTTGATCGGCAACATAACTCCATGCAAAGCAGTTCTTATATCTTCTGAACAGTTCAATCACTTGCTTTTGCATCTCTTCTGGTAATCGAGCACTAAAGAAAATGAGCCGTGGATTGGCCTCTATGCCTAAGTTCACCTCGAGCAAAGGATCTTGAAGTTCTGCCTTCAAGTCATCCAGTTTCGCTGGGACCAGCCTTATATCATGTAGCTAAACTCCATTCAATCGATCTTTTTCATCATCTTCGATACATTATTTGTAGTCGTCACAAGAAAATTTTGCTAATCCTTTCTCCATAGCATAAACCATCAATTTTTGAAAGGTTGCCATTACTATATCTTGTCTTATCTTACTTTTATCCATTATTTCAACGGTCATCAGTTGTACTTCCCAGTTTTCAACGTCCTCTTAATTTTCTTGATTCTCGGCATGAAGCTCTTCTTCCTCCTATCGCTGTCAAATTTTTTCTTGTTTTGTCTATCCATCAATAACTTCTTTGCATAAACTAAGCAAGGACCTTCTGTTACCAGGTCCAACCACCTCATCTTTTCCCTATAGGTGGTCGACTGTATACTTGATCCAATCGACATTTTGGCCACACATCACCATTTCATTACCATCCTGCATTAAAGGCTCTAATGCTTGTTGATAAAACTTTGCATCCACATATTGGAATTGGCCAAAAATGGTTTGTCATCTGTCCAAACCAACTCTGCCACCTTTTTCCATCTTATTCTTCTCACCATTGATATGGATCCAATTCCTATCGAGCAGGGCGTTCAAATTTGATGAGGAATTGATCACAAAGATTGGTTAACATCTTTGTTTTCTTTCCTACTGTCAATTCTACTGGAACCACACCCGTTGGTTTGGAAACTCCTCTAGCAAAGTTACACACCATAATCTCGAATACTATCAAATATTTATCATCCTTACACTACGTTCTCAATATTCTAGTAGGCAGAATGTTCACTGCGGCGCCGTTATAGAGCAAAACTCTAGTCACTAGTTGGTCATCCATCAATGTCAAATTAATAGAGGCTTCAATGCCTAGTTTTCCACAGATTTGGCCCCGCCAAAATGACCTGATTCCCTTGGTCAATGATAATGCCTCAATTTGAGTGGTTCGACTCTACTTCATCAATCATATTCTCCTTCCTTTTGTGAATAAAATTGCTAGGCCTGGGACATTGTTATCCTCTATATCAGCCTCATTATGTGGTAAATATGCTTCTTTTGCCTCGAATGTAAGAGATAAGATGAACACTATGTTACAATCAATTGTAACCTCATGTTACCCAAAGATTAGCTTCCTTTTTACTTCTGTTTTCCACCTTCTGCGGTCTTCATACTACCAGCAATCACTTGATTCTTTTTACTTGAGACTTCTATTTGTGACTCCTTTCCGATTTTCTTATGTTGCTCATTCGATATCTTTTTCACCTGCATGATTTTCCTGATCACCTTGGCATCTTTGCTTTGATTTCCATCCGCAATTTGTGCCACCATTTTTCCACTATTGTATATTCTCAGCCATATCCTTGTGGTTTGCCTCTCTATCTAGTCCATTTCTTATGATTGATTTGAGCCTGCTTAACTTAAAACTCTTTCCGCATCATGGCGGCAAATTTTCTTTGAACTCTTCTTTTCTGTGTTCTGCTCAAGTCTTGGTAAGCTCCTGGAAATGAAAACTTCTATTGACCAATCTTATGCTATTGATTATCGAGTGACACTTCGGCTTAATCATTTTTGACTCACATCGATACCCGACCATTATAGGATTTTTTTTTTCATTGTAGTTATTGTATATATACCTAGGATCGAATGGTCCAAACTTTGGTTTTATCATCCTTGAGCCAAAATGTCCTGACCTGGCATTATTATGATATATCACTTGGTTGGCCATATTTAGCTTTCTAAAACTCAAACATAGCCGAGTAGAAAACCTCTATCGCTCTTGACCTCTTTTACCTTGGCTCCCTTGTGATTTATTTTCTGAACCAAGTTTTGTATTATCTTTTCTTTTTGCCACATTCTCTTAGACCACTCACTCGAGCAATTACAGTGTGGCGAACAATCTCTCCACTTGGCCCGATGTTAGAAATAGAGGTCAAAGTTTCAGCAACAAATTACCTTGCTGAAACTAGATTCCTTATTAGCCTCCATGATCTTTTCCCTCACCTTCTGGTTCCATCTAATACTCCTTTCCCTGTTGGAACTGAACACTTCATCAATCCATACAGTCTTTTCGTTGCTTTTTTTTTTATTTCTATTGCTCCTTTTTAATGGCTTCTTATGTTTAAAATTGTCTTGCTTTGAATTACCATCGTTGCTCGGAATTACCGTCGTTGCTCGAGCAATCTATGGGACTATAATCAACTGACACCATGCTAGCATCTAGGGCCAAATCTAGAAAAGGGTCGCTGTCGACTTCCATCATTTCTTTCTCCTTATCAACAAACTTTAGCAATCCAATCTTGATCTGATCCTACACCACATTCTGAAAAACAACACAGTTATTAGTATTATCATTAATAGTGTTGTGCCATTTACAAAATTTAGCATTCTTATCCTTTAGAGCCCGGAGAGGGCCTTGAAGCAAAATTAATATAATCTTTAAGAGATGATCAAAGATTTGATCCACCTAATTGATATCAAATAAGTGTTTTCATAACACAAGCGATGGATTCATCTTTTTGGGCTGCTTCAAAGGTAGGCTAACAGGTTTCCTAACTTTAACCAAAGGTTCATAAAGGACTGGCTTCTTTTCAATCATTTTCATAGCATCTATCTCCAAATTGATAGGGTCCTAGAAGTAAGTCTCCATTGCTGAGTTCTTCTTTACTTGCTCTTCCCTTGGCAATGTTTCATATCGTGCCACTTTTGAGGAAAGCTCGAAAATATTTTTAAATTCCATGCCCTTAAACTTTTTCCTGATCTCTAAATCTAAACCATTTAGGGCTAAGTTTGCCAATTCAAATTCTAGCATTTGAAAATGGCATTCATTTTAGATGCCTTAAACCTTTCTAAAAATTGCTTAGCTCTTTCCCCTGAGAACTGTTTCGGTCTAGCTAAATATGTCAGGGAAATTTCTAGCTCCATTTTAAAGAATATGCATGGAACAAATCTTCCATGTCTCTCCATGAAAATACTGAACTTGGTAGCAGATTGGCAAACCATGAAAAGCTATCCTAGTTAGTGAATACTGGAACCATTTTAACTTTATCCATTCACGTTGGCCAAGACTGCCAGATTGGAAAGTGAACCTTGTAAAAACAATAAAACAACCCTGGAGGAGGAGGGGTTTTTTTTTGAAAATTAATGGGCAATTTAGGGTAGGTTTGACACTCTTTTTTTTCAGTTTTAAAAATTGAAAAAAAAGGAGCGTTTGGTAACCATTTTTTTTTCAATTTAAAAAACCAGTTTTTAAACTGCAGAGTAAAAAAAAAACTCCAAAAACTGGTTTTTTTTTTCACTTTTGGTTTTTTTTTAGACCACCACCACTACCCTCCCACCACCGGCAGCCACCTCAGGCAACCACCGCCGGAGACTGCCGGCCGCCGGTGACCACCGGCAGCCACCGCCGGAGACTGCCGGCAGCCACCTCAGGCCACCGGCAACCACTGCCGGAGACTGCCGACAGCCACCACCGGCCGCCGGCGACCACCGCCGGAGACTGTCGGCAACCACCTCCGGCAGCCGGCGACCACCGGCAGCCACCTCCGGCCGCCGGCAGCCACCGCCGGAGACTGCCGGCAGCCACCTCTGGCCGCCGGCGACCACCGCCGGAGACTGCCGGCAGCCACCTCCGGCTGCCGGCGACCACCGCCGGAGACTGCCGGCAGCCACCTCCGGCTACCGGCCACCACCGCCGGTGACTGCCGGCAGCCACCTTCGGCCGTCGGCCACCACCACCACCACCGTCGGCCACCGTTACGCCCCACCACCGCCACCGCAAACCACAAAAAAAAAAAGTCAAAATAAAAGGGTTACCAAACACCAAAAAAAACCTAAAAAAAAAAGGGGTTATCAAACACCCACTTGTTTTTATAAAAAAAAAATTAAGCTGATCTTTAAAAAACTGCTCTTTAAAAACTGAAAACCAAATTTTTTTTTTTGTCAAACGAACCCTTAAACTAAGTACAATCATAAATCTCAATCAAACCAAATAATAATTCAATGAAGATGCTAACTACACAATCTCAAACGATTATAGAGTAATAAGTAAAGAGATTGAGTTGCAGATACTTGACAAGTTCTGCTTGAACTAACCTCAAGCCTACATCTACCTCTTCAAGAAAATCATTTACAAGAGTACTAAAATCCACTAGCAACATTCTTCTTCCAGAAGATCAAAACCCTTACCACACTTGGTCATATCCCCACACCAAACACAAACCTTGAATCCAAGGAGCTCACCCAAGACTTGACATATATATTTTTATTTTTTGTGCAATTGTACTGAACTACCTAGCCTTGTCATATTAACTTGATAGCTAGCGGCGTCTTCAATAACAGCCTAGCAGTGATGCCCACTTTCCTAATGAATGTGTGTCCTTCTGGGTACCTTTTTCATTGGGGTTCTATATCATCCACATGTCCATACTTTATTGGTCACTATTAAAGTAATTTTAATGCAGTCAACAACCTTGAACTTTGTTTCCTTTGACAATTAAATGAGATGAATGTAATTTAAAGATTATACTTTAATAAGAAGGAATATTGGATTCCAAAGCTTGGTAGTAAACATCAGACACAGAGTATTTAAAAAAGCTTTCGGTTTATTTATTTCTTGAAATAACAAGGTTCCAGCAGAACTTGTCTCTCACCTATGTTTATTGTGCAATGCATTCCAGGGTGATTATTTTGCAATGTAGAACTGGCTAGTAGCTCCATACGTATATCTTGAAAGTCTAGCTCTGCAAAAATAAGGCAGCATTTCAAATTGAACCTTCTCAGACTAAAGTCAATTTACCGACCGTGCCAACCTTATTTCCATCTTCAATTATGCAAGGAAATGCAAAGCGGTACAAAAATCACATAACAAACATACTTTAGAATATGCAATTGCACAAAATGCCTGAAATAAATATTTTGGATCAAGCATTTCCGTCAGGTGACATAACAAACCACTAGCAACATGACATGCACAAAATAATTACAACCAGTAATATGACTTGTGGCATGTTCCCATGGTAACGAGCACTGAAGAGTACCAGCAAGAACAACATAACAAGAAATCAAACATTTGGCATCATAATAAGAATTTTGGCATCCAAAATTATCCACAGAGAAATGAAATATCGCACTATCACTGCAAATCATTCATATTCTTGGATGCATTGTGTGTTGCTAATGATAGTTTCCTTAGAATGTGTGCCCCTCAACTGTATTTTACTATTTCCTGACCTCCTCTCGTCATTCATTGAAATCCATGGTTTATGCAGCAGACCGTGAATTTATTATTTTGAAATTTAGAAATGGTGAGCAGGTCCATGTTAGAAATCTTCCATTATTGGACCCTACCTTATTAAACCTTATACTACAAGGTTTAATGTCCAAAAAGAATCAACCAATTTGATTGATTGGTTAGAGAGATATAAAGTCTCAAAAATTGGCATTTAATAAGGTTAAAAAGGGGTCATAATGTGGGTTTCCACATTGCTTGAGAAATAGAAAAGCTAAGGGTACTTAAATGGCCTTGTAACCTATCCTATTGTTCTATAAACAAAAGGTATGCATGACTATGCACTCGCACATATACACCACACTCCACGCTCGCACGGGCGACGGCGTATAGGCACTATTAGCACTTTAAGGCGCACTTTGCACGTGCGCATTGTCACTAGGAGCCCTCGCCCCTCGCCCCTCGCCCAGCCTTATCTTTTTGCAAAAATTCGGCCCGTAAAAAAAAGTGTGACTATTGTACTGAAAACTGTTGGTGGATTTAAAAATAATTTTTTATTCTGTTTAAATTTAAATGGCGACAGTTCTTGACGTCCTTTAGTTCAAATTGCACCTTTTCAATGTAACTGTCAGATTGCGACTGTTAAATGATTCTTGCAAAGTCATTTAATTGTCACAACTTATTACACCTGTTCAAGGCACCTGTTGGTGCTCTATATATAAGGCTGATGGCAGAGTCATTTCTCATCTTTTTTTTCACTCTTGTTATCTCTCTCAAATTTATGTCTATGGATTACTTTCTGTTGTGATCAATAGAGTTTTCGACTGCTTTATCTTGGGAGGCAGATTGCTGTAACCCTAAGTAGAATATAAGAGAGCAAATACTATCTTAAGGGCAGATTGGAAAGCATCTAACTCAGGCTGTTCTTTCTTTTTCTATACTGTCTTAATTACTGCCTTATTTTTCCAACAAACTAAGACAGCATTTGGCTTACAATGGAGACTACTGCAAAGATGCTTGTGATTAACGACATCTCCAAATTGGCAAAGTTTGAAGGCTCTTTCTTCAGACATTAGAATAGTAAGATGTACTTTTTCCTTGCAACATTAAAGACGGTCTATGTCCTCACATTTCCAAAGCCGGTTGTACAAGAAGGTGTTGATGAAGCAACCAAACAGACGGCTACCAAGCAGAAACAAAAATGGGAAGAAGATGATGTCTACTGTAAGGTCTACACTTTGGGAGGGTTGTTCGACGCTCTATACAATGCATATGAGATCAAGTATGCCAACAGTATTGCGAATGAGCTATAGGATAATCTTGATAGCAAGTACAAGATGGAAGACGCTGGGAACAAAGAGTTCCTAATTAGTAAATTATTTGACTTTCATGTGGTAAATAACATGAATTGCAAATGATTATATTTGAGGGCTACTCTTTTGACGAGTCTTTCTAAGTGTCGATAATTATTTCTAAATTGCCTTTCACTTGGAAAAAATGTCGCAAAGAGTTGAAACAAAATAAGATGACCGTGCAAGAGTTGGTAAAAGTACATCCAAGTGAACAGAGTTCTCGTAACTTGGATAGACTTGAGTGGGAAGATCATAAGTCCTCAACTGCTCTTGTTGTAGATCATGGTTCTTCTAGTGGCTCTAAGCGTAAACTTGATGGTCAAGGTCTTGCTTCAACCAAAAGGCAAGACAAGCCTTAGAAAGCTTCTTGGAAGTGTGGAAAAAGTGGGCACTTAAAGAAGTATTTTCAAGTGGCTAAGAGGCAGAAAAAGGGACCAAAGCCAATGTGGTTGATAACGAGGACTTCGTTACGGTGGTTTTTGAAGCCAACAAGGTAGGGGAAGATGAGGAGCGGTGAGTAGAATTCAGTGCAACCAAGCACATTGCTAAAAATAGAAATATGTTCAAAGACCTTGAGCGGTAGTGGAAAAACATCATCTCTGCATATGAAACTCATCAATGGCTAAAGTCATGGGCAAGGGTACTGTGGTATTGTATCTCTCCTCTGACAACAAGCTGAACTTAAAGGATGTGCTATTCATTCTCTGTGTTAGGAAGAATCTTGTGTCTGTTAGCTTACTTAACTAATCTGGGTTTAAGATTCTTTTTTAGTCAGATAGTGTTATTCTGACTAAGTGAGGGAACTGTGTTGGCAAGGGATATATAATCAATGGCTTGTTAAAGTTTACTACGAGCAATAAAGATTCTAAATTTGCTTATCTTGATGTTTCTTTTGATTTATGGCATTCTAGACTAAGACATGTTAATTATAAAAACATGAGAAGCATGGTTAAGTTAGGTTTAATACATCAGCATACTTCACCTAATTTAGAAAAGTGTTCAGTTTGAAAGGAAAATACAATTGTTAAAATTAGTATACTCTGACTTCTGTAAGATGGAAGGTCACCTAACAAGGGGTGGTAAAAGATACTTTATTACATCTATAGATGATTATTCACGTTATACTTACATATACCTTCTTAGGACTAAAGATGAAGTGTTGGATAAATTTAAGATTTAAAAAAGCGTAAGTAGAGAATTAATTAGATCATAAAATTCAAATTTTACAATCAGATGGGAGAGGCAATTAACTTTCCTTTGATGATCTATTTGAAACTTGGGGTATCATACACAAGGTTACTGCTCCTCATAGTCCACAACAGAATGGTAAAGCCGAGACAAGAAAATAGGATCTTGCAAGAAATGATTAATACATTATTACTTATTTCTGATTTGCCTAAAATTTTTTTTAGGGGAAAGCACTCATGACTTTTACATGTATACTTAATCGTATACGCCACAAAGTCACTAATGTCACACTTGCGAGTTGTGGAAGAATAGAAAATCTTCTCTTTGACACCTTAAGGTGTGAGGGTGTAGGGCATTACTTAGGCTGACTGATCCGAAAAGACCCAAATTGGGGAAAAAGACAATTGAATATGTCTTCATATACTATGCTCAACATAGCAAAGCTATAGATTCGATTCGTAACCATGGAATCAACGGTATCCGTTACCAAAATATCATTCTGGAATCTAGAGATGGAGAATTCTTTGAGAATTCTTTTTCTAGAAAAGGAAAAATTGAAGACATAGTCAATGAGGATTAAGTTCACCCTACTCCAAAAATAGGGAAAGAAGTAAGAGAACAAGGATATAAAAAATCCTATGGTCCATATTTTTACCAATTGATAGTTGCTGAAGCTAGAAATGAAACTGATTACTCTTATATGTATAACGTAGAACATGACCCTCTGACATATCGAGAAGCCATGACTTTTCAAGATTCTGCTTTATGGCAAGAAGCTATAAATAATGAAATGGAGTCAATAATGTCAAACCAAACTTGGGTATTGACTGATTTGCCACAAGAGTTTAAACCAATGGACTGCAGACATATCTTTGAGTGAAAGCTTAAGCCAGACGGATATGTAGATAAATATAAAGTAAGACTCGTAGCCAAGGGTTTTAAACAAATGGATGGCATTGGCTGCTTTGACGGCTATGCTTCGGTAGCTAAACTTAGAACTATAAGATTATTATTTACTTTATTATTTATTAACAAACTTGTTAAACACCAAATTGATGTCAAGACTGCTTTTCTAAATGTTCTTTTAGACGAGGAGCTATACATGGAACAACGGGAAGGTTTTATACTAAAGGGTCAAGAAACAAAGGTTTGTAAGCTTATTAAATCTTTGTGTGGCCTAAAACAAGCTCTTAAGTAGTGGCATGAATGATTTGACCAAGTCATATTTTCCATGGATTTAGAATAAATGAATGTGATAAATGATTTTATTCTAAATTTAATAATGGATGTTGTATGATAATATGTTTGTGTGTCGATGATATGTTAATCTTTGGTACTAATTTTGATATTGTGTTGAAAAAAAAGTCATTCCTGTCTTCATCGTTTGATATGAAGGATATGAGAAAAGCTAATGTTATGTTAAGAATGAAAATAATTAGATTCTCGGATTCTATTTCTTTGTCACAGCCTCATTAAATTGAGAAAATATTAATGAAATTTAATCACAAAATTGTGTTCCGGTTACTACCCATATGACCTTTCAATTAAATTAAGGGCAAATGAAAGGGAATGTGTTTCTCATATGTGCTATTGGCAGTTTGATGTATCTCATGCAATGTGTCCGACCCGACATAGCCTTTACAGTTAATGTTTTGACTAGGTTTACTCATAATCCCCGACAAGTCCATTGGAATGAGGTGTTTAGGGTGCTTAAATACCTTAAGGGCACAATAGACTATGCAAAAACTTGCAAGGAATTTTCTGTCGTATTGGAAAGGTACACATAGGTAAACTGGATCATAGACTCAGATGAAATAAAGTCTACAAGCGGTTGGATATTTACCTTAGGTGGAGGTGTTGTTTCTTTGGATTCCAAGAAGCATATATTGATTTCACATTGTATTATGGAGTCGAATTTATTGCTTTAGCAATGGCAACCAAGGAGAGGGAATGGCTTAGAGATTTGTTAATAAAGATTCCTCTATGGCTTAAACCAATGCTTGTTATATCTGTATTCTGTGATAACAAGATAGCATTATCACGGGCATACAGTAAAGTTTATAATGGAAAGTTTAGACATATAAGTCTTAGACATAGTTATGTGAAAGAACAACTAAGCAAAGGAGTTGTCACTATTATCTATGTGAAGTCTAGTGGAAATTTGGCGGATCCCTTCACGAAAGGCCCAAGCAGGGATATAATATGGAAGACTTCTTGGAAGATGGGTTTGAAGCTCATGAAATATAGAGATAACATGTACGTAGAAACAAACTAGACACTAGAGTTACCTTTAGCCTTCTAGTTCAATAAAAGAAAGTGTTGTATTTATAACCAAGAACGCACTAAAAGATGAAAATCTTGATCTTCATGCCATTTCAAGGTAGTGCATAGTATGGAGAACAAGAGGAGGGTGAGAATTATTTCCTTAATAAATCTATGTCTTTAAAGGAGGGTGCAAGTCATATAAGTATACCTTATTAAGTATACCTATACAAGTGCAGGAAGTGGGGCCGCTTCTACGAGATTTGAGCACAAGGCCGTAAATGTGCAGATATTTGAAATTGTGGTTAGAAAATTCTACACATAGTAGTGATAATCAATCACCAAGGATTCTTAGTTCAAGGCTAAGGCTACTGATTGACTTCATTGATATTCAAGTCAAAAGACATTTACTTTGGTAGGGCCTACCAAAAGATAGAGAGTATATTTTTTAAATAAGTAAATGTAATGAAATCCAATTTTAGAAAATTAGGAAAAGTCACTGGAAAATTTCCATAACTGGACCATACGTCATTGAACCTTGCACTACAAGGTTTAATGTCCAAAAAGAATCAATCAATTTAAGAGACTACGATTTTGGGCTCATGGGAAGTAATAGCTTCTCAAAGAAAAACCTGTGATCTAAAATGTTGATGAACCTTCAACTGGCAAGGTAATTTGCTTTCTACTCCTTTACTAAACTCTCTTTCCTCTGTTTGCATAAATTGTTATTCTTTTTGCTTTCAATGAACTAATGTGCTTCCTTTCCTCGGTTTAGTATTATTGAATGGGATATATGATTTGGTTCTGTTCGTCAAGATGGTACAAAGAGCAGGGCTCTATCTGCATCTTTGCATTGGGCCTTTTATTTGTGCATCGTAAAACTTTGGATGGTAACTTCTTATGCCTTTTGGTATAAAGGCTTGATTGTAGTAGGGGTATGCTCTTTTTCAACATTTATTTTTTTATCTCATTTCTGTGTTTAAATTCTTCTTGTTAAAAAGGAGGTTTCCTGTTTGGTTAAAATATGGTCCAGATATTAGCTTCAGAAAGGATACAAAAACCCTCTCTCTGAACAACAATAATTGGTACAAAAACGGAGATAATTAATGGAACTGCATAATTTTAAATTTCATTTATGCACAAGGCTAGCTAAAAACTGCAAATTTCTTATCTTAAATTCTTGGCATTTCATGATGGCTGTGCAAAGTTACCTAGATGGCTGATTTGTTTGTCGAAGTCGAGCATATCCAACCATATATGTCTGAAGAAGAGGTAATTATTCAATATCAACTACAAGTTATTGGGAGGCACTTTAGCATATAGACACAAGTTACTTAACAAGAAACTTCGATTTCGTTATTACAAAGTTGTACTACGGGTATTGGTAGCTAGATACATGACCTCTAGCAACTCATAACTTTATTGATGAGAATATGACATATCTTGTTTGCTTAGTCAACTGGCTCTCAAAATTGAGAAAGGCTGCAAAACTAATCTACAATCAGCAGTGTAGTGAGTATAACCTATTGAGATCAACTTTCTTGACAACTATTAAATACTCTTTCAAGTCAGAGTTAATGCCTTCTTCCTATTTGCTATTTACAAACTGCAAGGGATTCTTGTATATATACCTATGCAAATTTTAATTTGCAAAAACTATATAGAAGTAGCTTTAGAGAAAGCACAACTAAAGAGTGACAAAAGACTCTTTACTCCATTTTCGGCGCTATCTGCTTTTAGGCGTGTATAGAACTAGAGTTGTCAAACAGGCCGGACGGCCCGCGGGCTGGCCCAACCCAGTCCCTTTCTGGCCTGGGCTGGCCCGGCCCCGTTAATGAATAGTGAAAGCCCGTACTTTTAGGGCTTAGGACCTGGGCTAGGACTAGGCCAGAATTTTCGAGAAAAAGCCTGGGTCAGGCCCGGCCCGAATCGTGGCCCGAAATTGGTTCGGCCCGAATCTGGCCTGGTTATATACTTTTCAAATTCAACTTTCCCCCTTTCCCCCCAACGGTTTTATTCCCCCTTTTCCCCCTAAATTCCACTTTTACCCTCCAACAGCAAAATAACGGCTAGTTTGGGGGTATTTTGGTCCAAGATAATTTTTTCAACTCTTTTAAGGTTTTTACACTCTTACCCTCCCCAACAACTATAAACGGATAGTTTTTAGGGGTATTTTGGTCTTTTGTGAAGTTTCAAAAATCTATAAATTCACACCATTTCTCTCTAATTTTTCACACCAATCTTCTTACTCTCTCTTATATAAACATTCTACATTTCTACAAGCTTTGCTACTCTTGCTAATTACTACTCTTATTTACTAATTAGTACTCTTGCTAATTATTACTCTTGTTTATTAATTACTACTCTTGCTAAATTCTAATTACTAACCACTCATCTTATTAATTTGTTACTCTCTAATTCTTTTGTCTAGTAATTAGTAATTAGTGAATTTTTATATTTATCAATTACTATTACTAAATTTTTTTAATTACTAACTCTCTCCAATTTTGAATTACCCTCAGTGATTCATTTGTTACTCTTTAATTCTTTTAATTGTTATTTCTAATTACTAATTACTGCTCTTATACTTGTGTATTTAGTTACTCTTACTAATTTTATTTTCCAATCTAGTAAAAAAGTTTAGCGTCAAATATGGCTGGATTACTGAAGAAACTGAAGCGTGGATCATCATCACGAAAAACATCATCATCATCACAAACACCACCACCAGCACGAGCGCCAGCACCACGGCCATCACAAACACCAATCCAAGCACCACCACAACCATTCGTTCCTGGACGAATGAGTACAGGCTGTATGATAGATACCCAAGCCAATTGGGAGTTCAATCAAAACATTCCAGATTTTGAATACACGCCTGATCGAGACCCCCCGCATTATAGTCAAGGACGCAGCTCGGTTGGCGAAGCTACTACTCCGTGGCATAATCTTAACCCTATGCCTGGTCATGATGAAGAAGGGCCGAGCAATGCCTCCGGTAATGAGCCAGAAGTCCAAAAGGGGAAAAAAAGCCGAGTGTTGGAATCATTTTGATGAAGTTATGGTGGACGGCATCCGAAAAGCTCGATGTAAGTACTGTGCTAAATTATTTTCGTCTGGTAGTGGTAATGGACATCTTAACAGGCATTACCCTCAGTGTGCACCTCGACAAGGCCACGTCGAACCTACCCAAACGCAGTTATCTTTTGACGGTAAGTTATTTGTTTATAATCAGCGAGAGCAAAGAGACGGTCTCGCTGAATTTGTTATTCACGATGAACAAGCCTTTTCTTTTGCCGATAATGCTAAGCACTCTAGATATATGAACACATACGTTCAACCTTTGTACAAAAAGGTTCATAGAAACACAACTAGATCCGATGCACTCCGACAGTATAATGCTGCTAAAGCACGCCTGATCGATTATTTCGATAAATTTAACGGTAAAGTTAGTCTTACTTCTGATATTTGGCAATCTCCGTTTACTTTTGTTAGTTATACTTGTGTGACGGCCCATTGGATTGATGCAGATTGGATTATGCACAAGAGAATCATCGCTTTCGAGCTCTTTCCTTTTCCGCATGATGGAATGAACATTGCTAGTATTATATTAAAAGCATGTACCACATTTAAATTAAAGGATAAGATTATGAGTATTAGTTTTGATAATGCTTCTAACAATATTGTTGATGCTTTACAGGAGAGCCTCAAACTTGTACTTTCTGGTAAATTATTTCATGTTCGTTGTGTTTGTCATATAATTAATTTAATTGTTCAAGATGGTTTAGCTGCTGCAGGAGATATTCTTGTCAAAATGAGGGGTATGACAGCGTATGTTAATAGTTCGAGTCCGAGAACACAACAATTTAAAACGTTGTGTGTTGAATATAATATGCCTCGCAGGAGAGCAGTTACAGATGTGGTCCACAGGTGGAACTCTACATACCATATGCTTTTACACATTCTGGCATACAGAGAAGTCTATACGCATTTTCTACTAACCTTGTTCCCAGCCGGCTTGCCAACTCAAGAGGAATGGCAGATGGCCACATACCTAGCTGAATTTTTGGAGGTATTTTACACGTCTACCAATTTATTGTCTGGTACGTACTATCCCACCTCTCCTCTCGCTGTAATAGAAATTCTCAAGATGGCTACAATGTTAACAAAATGGAGATATATAGGACCCTTTAAGGAAATAGTAAAAGTGATGGATAAAAAGTTTAATAAATATTGGAGTGAACTGCCTGTTGTTTTTGCTGTGGCTACTTGTTTAGATCCTAGGTTAAAGTTGCATGGCGTGAACGTCTCGATACAAGAGATATCGAAATTAATGTGCTACCCAGTAGAGGATACAACCGCACTCACAGCGAAAGTGAGCAAGACATTTGAGGAACTGTTCAACCTCTATCGTAATTCTGCTGACGTGCGCGGACGAGCTTCATCATCGACTGCTGAGAGGTATTATGCGCCATACCTTAAGGGCTTTGAACATCTAGTAGCAAGACAACTACCAGGTGAAGGTACTTCTAATTCGGCAGGTTCGTCTACTTTTTTCTCTTTTAATGAGATTGGTGTATATTCAAATACTGATCATTATTCTGATTTATCAATGCAAGAACAGGTTAATTTTAATTTGTTAAATTTTTGGAAACAAAATCAAAACATGTATAAAACTTTATCCCAAATTGCACGGGATGTACTGCCAGTGCAAGCCTCCACGGTTGCTTCAGAGTCGGCATTTTCAGCGAGCGGGAGGGTTTTGGATGACAGGAGGAGTCGTCTTAACCCCGAGTCGCTCGAGCTATGTGTATGTTGGAAGGATTATCTTGATGCGAAATACCGCGAGCAAGATAAACCGATTGATGATAGGAAGAGCAGTGACTCGGATGTTGAAGTACTTCCGGATGATTAGGTAATTTCTTTTTATTTTTTTTCTCTTAAGTTTTAAGAATAAAATTTCTCACAAAATATAGTTTTTTTTCATATATATATATATATATATATATATATATATATATATATATATATATATATACAATAAGTTTTTACAAGCAAGATAGATATTTTATGTATATAAAAAAATAGGTAACTTCGCCTGTTTGTTTACAAGCAGCAGGTCCCAAACCCGGATAAAAGGAGGAGGGCCTATGAACACATTTATCTTCGATGTATATGATTTATAATGAAATAAAAGAATAAAGATTAGATTCGTTAAATTGTCAATATTGGACATGCCTAGAGTACAATTTGCTTAAATAATAATAACAAATTACCGTAATTAAAGCTTTTACTTTGAATAACAAGAAAATGCAAAAAAAAAAAAGTAAAAAAAATTGGGCCGGGCCCGGCCCTAAATGTTGGGCCTAGGGCCTGAGCTTGGACTGGGCCCAGATATCCCCCAATTCTGGCCCGGCCCGGCCCAGCCCCTCTGGCCCGGCCCAGGCCCAATCCCGTTTTGCTGGAGGCCCGATGGGATTGGGCTGGGCCAGCCCAAGCCCGGCCCATTTGACACCTCTACCTGTGACCCTTCTTTTCAATTATAAACGATGGAATCGACCATTACCACGGATAATATTACTAATTTCGTCGGCTCGAATGGTTACCATGAGTTTTTCTTAATTCTTTTTTGAAAAAAAAATAATGCCTACAGTAGAAGGACTAATCAGTTATTTCTTTCATCGCCCCCAACATGCCAATATTGGCACTAATGGTACGTAAATGTAACTCGGTGTTCAAACAACGATTGAGAGTTCCTAGAGCTTCTTGTAATGCTTGCTCGTAAGCAGTCAGCACATGTGCAATTTCTAATCTTTTACTTTCTTTGAAGAGCCATAATATTGTTGTTTTAGATCTTTCATATTTATCTTGTGGTTTGAATTCCTTCTTCAGTGTAACCTAGCTCCCTATTGGTTTATTATTATGTTCCTCTAATGCGATGCTAATGTTCAACATAGACATATACATAATATGAAAGGGATTAATCGTCTTGCTGGTTTTACAGGAGTACTAATTAAATGTTAAGTACATTTACACTTAACATTGAAGTCATTTTTGAGCAAGTGAGTTTACCTTTTCTTGCCGTTTATGTGTGTTGAGCAAGTAGTTTTACATACATTTTTCCTGCTGTTAATGCATGATTTAGTGACAATTGTTAAGTGTAAATGTATTTAGCTACAAAATTTTAAGTCCATGTGTACTTTTAGGCCACGTTTGACGCGGTTTTTTTTTCCAGTTTTTTTTTCAATTTTGGAAATTGGAAAAAAAAAGTGTGTTTGGTAACCATTTTTTTTCCTTCTCCAATTTAAAAAACCAGTTTTTAAATTGAAGAGTAAAAAAAAAACTCCAGAAACTGTTTTTTTTTTCACTTTTGGTTTTTTTTTTTGAGACCACCACCACCACCACCCTTCCACCGCTGGCAACCACCGCCGGCAGCCACCTCCGGCCGCCGGCGACTGCCGGCAGCCATCGCCGGCCATCGGCAGCCACCTCCGGTTGCCGGCGACCACCGCCGACAGCCACCAACCTCCGCCGTCGACCACCGCCACCGCAAACCACCAAAAAAAAAAAATCAAAATAAAAAGGGTTACGAAACACAAAAAAAAAAAAGGTTATCAAACACCCACTTGTTTTTGTAAAAAAAAATAATAATAAGCTACTTTTTAAAAACTGCTCTTTAAAAACTGAAAACCAAAATTTTTTTTTTTGTCAAACCAACCCTTAGTATCGATCAATTAGTACCAAAGAAGTTTAGCACCCTCAGTTAATTGACTTAATCCATAACTTTCTTAATTCTTTAGTTGTCTCTTCAGTCTTTTTTATGAGTTATTTCATTTTATTTTATTTTATTTGTGTGGTTACAGTATTTGCTGAGTTTGGGAGGCAGAGCAGAAGGGGAACAGATTATTTTTGCCAAAAAGTTTGCTGGACTTATTATCTTCATGTTGATTATATGTGTAGTTCCTGCGTGTGGTTTATGTGACTGCATCATGATTTTATTATTATTATTATTTTTTGTTGGGGGGGGGGGGGGGGGGGGGGGGGGGCGGAATTGACTTTGTTTGATTTTGTTTAGTTTCCTTCCACGGGAGTTGCTTTAGATTGCCTTGCCAACCTTAGAGCAAGGCAAGCTGGGATGGGTTCTCTATGTTAGATAAGAGAATTTGGAGGGAACAAAGTAACTGTTTGTGCTAAATTTAAAATGTTTTTGGAAGAAATGCTTTCAAAAGTTAATTTTTTCAGGAAGTTGGTCATCACTGTATGAAATCTTACTTTCTTATTTTTTTAACTTTACTGTGGTGTTTGGTGGTATTGTGAGGGGTGGGTTGGGGGTGGCGACATTGTGTTTGAAGGTGTACAAAATTTGCGCCATGATTATATAGACTTGACTTCAGCACAGTAAACCTTTCTTTCTACTTTTGAGCTATATCAATTTAGTACGGTTATCGAAAAAACTTATGTCGTACAATTGACATGTGATAACTTTTGCTGATATATGCGCATATATATTTGAAATGTGAAATTATATGTTTTATTTATGAAACTGATATACTACAATAAGCTAAATCGCTGTAATTCAAGGATTTTTTGTTCTTTCGGTTATGAAACTTGATTTTTGCAAGCTTGTATTTCACTTTTGGAGTTTAAAATGCTTTTTGTATGACTAGATGCCTAGCAAGTTCCTTTCATGCATGATTAGCGTGACAGTTGTACAGACAACTCATTTAGCACGAGCTCCCAAGGGATAAGAGTACCTCCTTTCAAGTATGCAAGGAATACTCGAGGTTAAAAGAATCTACTGTACCCGGATCTTCATGCTACGCCAACTAGTGAGAACCGGGATCAGGAGGGGACATCAGTTAGGAATGAGCATTCTGGCGTACAAGGAAGAAGCTCTATGCACCCTCCTCCTACTGATGTTGAGACTTTGGATGATGTCATTATATCCTCCCGCAAGACATTTGCAGCAGTAATTTTCTCTGTTGTGGTTGTTCCCTTCATTCTTAGGTTTCTTTCCAATTTGTGTCATTGCAACTATGGTGCTAATTATAGCAAACAACTCTTACAGGGACCCTTGTGGTTGATATAGAATACTCTGTTTAGAGCTTGTTAAATTCTTTTGTAAGTGTTTTCAGTTTTGTACTTCATCTGCAATTTCTGTTTGTTTCATGGAATTGATTTTTATTGCTATGAGTATCCACTTTATATTCCCAAAAAAATTAGTAATTTTGAGTAAATAGTATAATGTGAAATTCAAACAAGTTCGGTATTCTAAGTATGATCGAAGAATCTACTTCTTTGAATATGTTTAGTTAGCTTCTAATTTTCTGCATGTTGGGTGCTTTTACCAGGTTAGAGGAATATGCATATGAGAGTGGGGGGAATGGCAAAAGGGACTGGGATGATCCACCCCAGCAAGAGGGATAGAAGTGAAAACTAGAGGGACTCACTAGTGGCCCAGCAAAGAAAGTGGGAAAACACATATCTAGGAAAAAAGATTAACAAATATGAAGTAAATAAGTTTCTTGACATGCTCACCCTCGTTGGATTTCTTTTTGGTTTGTGGCCACTTGTAAGACCAATTATTCATGTAGTCAACATGCTGCTCATTTCATGTAGTGTATAATAGTTTCTTTTTCTTAAAATTTGCTGGGATTTCTTGTACCACATTACAGATTGCCTACTAATTGTTATTATATTGAGTTCTAAATCATTATAAGACATGTATTTTACTTTATTCTTATTGAGTTATGGCGGATTGTTAGAAGATGTCCCTCGAACAATGTGGTATCTCATAATTTCCTGTTACAAATTTCCTTTTGTAGTTACATTATTTGAGCAATTTGCAAAAGGACCTCATGTTGATGAAACTAGGTACTTGACAAGGCACCTTAAGGCGGTTATAGTGACGTCGTACTAGTGAATATGTTGCATCTGCTTTGGTGCTTGAGATTTTTTCTTACTTTCATAAGTTTGTTTTTATCATGGCTTTTGGCTGCTTGGATATCCCTAGTTATTCTAGAGCTAATACATGTACTACGCTTTTTTGGCAAAATTGGGAATTGACCAAGCTTGATGATCATTTTGTCTCTAAACGAATTCTCTGGGCAGTTGATTGGACTTGTAATATTATTTCTCCGATTTCGTAAAAATCTTTTCTTGCAAATTATGATCTCGCTGTTTCGTCTTGGTTTGCCTAATAAAGACCTTCTTGTTAAAAAAGAAACAGTAATAAAACATTTCTTATAGAACTGCTTGAGTTTGTCAAGGAACGTTGTATGGGTATTTACTCGCCCTGACTTGTGTTATAATTAGGTGTTTATTGTATTAGTAGTGAGAGCATGTCAACTTTCTTGTGATATTCAAAATTAATTGGCTTGGAGAAATAAAAAGAAAGAGGGGTTGGGAAGAAATACTCAATTGGCGATACTTGGGTGTTGAACACATTATTTTCATGTAATGTAATTTACATCACCATTTCATTTCAAGGTAATATGGCAAAACTATTATTTTTGCTTTCTTGGTCTCAGTTTTCAAATTATTTGGTGGTGTTAATTTTAACTTTCCTACGAGTTTCATAAGGGAAGTATGGATAATTGGAGGACCGAAAAATATTTTGTTTTGAGCTTAGCGTGTTAAGTCCTGAAATATGGTAGAAGAAATCCTTTCAAACTAAACGACTTAAATATCAAGACACAAACTTCTAATTGCAGATTCCTCCAATCTACTGTTTACTTATAGACTATATTATAAATTGGTCTTTGATTCCCAATGTAATGAACAATGAAGTTTAGCTTAGAAGAATAAATAAAAAGAAGGTTTGAATTTTATCAAGTTCTTAATAGAAATAATATTAAGAAGTGAAGTTGCCCGTCTACTGAAGGTTTCCGCTGCTATGCTTATTCTAAAAAAAACCTAGAAGCAACTCCTACTTTAATTACCACCGGTTCTTTCCTGCAAGTGAATAAAGATGAAATTTGGTATTATAACTTAAACACTAAAAATTACGTACATCTTACATCCGGAATATTGAGGAAATGAACTACCGACCACATCAGAGAGAAAAGATAACAAATATGACAACATTAACTTCTCATCTTTTCGTTTACGTTCTTTCATTCAAATTTTTAATTAAATAAAAATTTACCATATTGCCTAAGAAGACAGCCACACGCATAGCACACGGAGGTCTGACTAGTCCATGAAAGAAGAATAAGGCAGTTGGTCATGTGATTGACTTCAAGACAAAGTTGGAGCTGAAAACTTTGAATTAGCCTTTGGCGATGGAAATGGTTTCCATGCATGCTAAGATTGAGGACTATGAATTACGCACAAAATCTAAGAGACGTGCTGCAGGAGTGTATCCAATGTCCTTAGAATATTTTTTTTGACAATGCACAAAATATACCTCTAACAACTTCTAAGAATAGTTTATACTTTATATCTTCACGCCGGAAGAGGTTGACATTCAAATTCCCGGAAGAGTTTCTTTAGAATCTCTCATCTCAACCCTCGTACTTTTACTCAAAGAATAATATTTGTAAACTCTTTGAGGTAAGAGGGTGATTACATGCGTATCCAACGATTTTAAAACATATTAAATTCGTCTTTAGATTAGATTGGATTACATACGGCCTTAACATTTTGGATAAAAAGACGATTCGACGCTTTTGTTTGTATCAAATTTTCTTTCATATGTCACCCTGCATCTTCCTTTTCTTTCCCTTTTTTAGTAGAACAACCAAACCCCCTCTTGGTTTTCTTCCTCAAGTCAAACAACACCACCGGTCCACGAAACACAACTACCGCGCCACACTACAAAACTAACACCACCACCACTAATCTGCATGCATGTGCAGGGGCAGAGGGAATGAGGGGCAGAGGTGGGCCGGTGCCCACCTGCTTCTCAATGAATTTTTTATTTTATATGGTATATTTTATTCTAAATAATAAAAATGCTCACCTAAAATTTTAAAAAATGCTTAAAAGAGATATAATTTTAGTCACTTTATATGTTACACTATCTGAAAATTTTAAAAATAGTTTAAAAATGTCTTTTTAGCCATTAAAAATACGAAACTTACACAAATAAATAAATAAAAATGTCTGCGCTTAAAGTCAACAAAAAAATTTTCTCTTTATTCTCTATTGTTTTCAAAGTTCCCCTATTGCTAAAGTCTGAAAGCCACATAATAAAGAGAGGCATGGAGCACAGTACCGTCTCTGTAGTCTCCTCCCCGACCTTACGCCCTCAACCCCAAGGCCCGCTACCTTCACCGGTAGCTCCACCTCTGCTAACCAGCATAGTCACATAGACGGTAGATTCAGTCACGTTTGAATGGTAGAATGGTTGAAGTTGTGGTGTATTGCTCGAATCATCGATTCATCTATTCCTCCAACTTTGTCGATTCGTCATAGTGTTTTGCAGTGACGTTCTCCTCAGATTTTCTTTTCCAAATTATCAGTGTCTTACCTAATTTCTCCACAACAATCCTTTTAGCCTAGGAATCATGAAGAACCCTAGCTTCTTTTTTTTTTTCCAAATATAAAGCCACCATTCTTGCACTGATTACTGGAATTGCTCCACTGCCTCAACGCAATAGGAAGTGGGAATTTGGCATTTGGGAGAATTTAGCACTGGATTTGGCAATTAAGGTTTGAGAATTTGGAGCTTTCATGAACAAGTTGAATAAAATGCCCACCTGAAGAACTGAGAAGTTCGAATTACCAAATTGGAGTTCTTGTATCTTTCTCCTTTGGTCCACATTCATCAGTTTATTATGTTTAACTCATTGACGATGATATTTTAAGAAAAAAAAATTTTAGTTATTAGGTGTCCACCTTGAACTAAGTTTCTGGCTCCACCACTGTGCATGCGCACGCGCACAAAGGCACTCTTTGGTTAATTTTCACACGCGTGCGCGCGTACACACACACACACACTCTAACTGATTCAACTAACCCCCCCCCCCCCCCACACAAACTAACTGATTCAATTCACCCACGTACACACACACACACACTCTACTTGAATCATATGTGCGCACGTGCAAACGCACACACTCTGGATTGAATTAAATAAGCAAGCACACGCACGCACGTGCAAACACACTGATTGAATTCATACCAAAACGCTAGCACACGTTCACTGTTTCAATTGAGCCACAGTCATGCCCACTTGAGCACATCCGAAGGCACACATACACACTTTTACCACCACTCCTAACGATGGCAAAATAGTGATAGGTGTGTGTGTGTGTGTGTGTGTGTGTGTTCGCATTGGTGGTTATGCACGGAGGGGTGACTAATGCTGGGTTCCAATGCAGCTTGTGGAGGCTGGGGATAATGGTGATGGAAGAGAATGGTGGGTTGTAATGGGCAGCCGTGTTGGGTCATGGGGTGTAGTGGGTGAAAGGTTGAAGGTGGGGTGGGTGTGATGAAGAGGTGTGTGTTGAAGGGTATGAGATATACTGCAAGGGCTACATTGACATTTATAAAATATAGTATGCTGACATAATATAAAACAAAATGCGTTATAACCGAAGGGCATATGTACTGTGATTCTCTAAAATTCTAGTCTGACAAGTAAGACTTGTATTCAATGTAATTGATCGTAATTACCCCTAACTTTAGGAAATTTACTGAAGTTATCCCTTGAATTGAACACTCAATCTTCTATTCGCTCCTTCGACTTTGACTTTTAATCTAGTCAATAGCTCTGGAGGAGAAGGAAGATAAATACTCCTTTGAGTCATCAATTAAAAGCCATTTATTTTGTATCTTCCCTTGAATTATAATCTTAATGTAGATTTCGTCAAAACAGTATTTAGTGGCAAGAGAAACTGAGTTTGCTTTTCTAGTCGTTTTCACTCTTTTTCATGTAATCTTTTCTTTGAGGCATTTTTCCTTATTTGTTTTTTTTCCTTTTTTGGTGCAACTGAAAATATAGCATTACAAAAATGTAACAATAGATTTAGCCCCTAAGGCGGGGGAACAGTAGCTACATTATCGGCTAACAAAGGAATGATCACTTCCGGTGGTAGCGTAAGATAAACAAAAATTTCTTTTTGTTTTTCTCCAATTCTAGCAAGTTGGTCAGCGCATCGGTTACCCTCTCTAAATATGTGCGTAATTACAGATTTAGTAGCTTGTAGGAGAGTCTTGGCGTCTTTGATGAGATTATTCATTGGTTGCACATGACTGCCATGCTCCATAATTAGTTCCATCGCCATCTTCGAATCAGTTTCCACCATAACATTCAAGAGTCCGTGGTCTCTAATGTATTGTAGTGCTTTCACTATTCCAGTCAATTCAGCTTCAAAAGCATTGCAGGTTGGAATGAAACCATAAAATCCACTCATCCAATTTCCAGAGTTGTTCCTAAGCAGTCCTCCAGAGCTTCCTGATATGCTTTTTATTCTTCGAAATGAACACTCCAAACTAAATATCAAATTAAAGGAACCTTCCTATTCACCTTGGACTGCAAAATCAGGTTTTGAATATTCCTATTAGCAGATAATATTAAGTGTTGGCATTTTCCCGTCTCCAACGACAGAAAAACAACACAGGGTTTAGTTGGCATAGATGTGAAGTGCATCTGGGTTAATGAAATGTAAATGCAAGTCAAGTGCATGGGGTAAATGAAATGCAAATATATGCATTGATGTAATTCCACGTTTAGCGGGAATCAGGCTTAACCATTCATCTCAGGCACCCCACCCGTCAGCACTTGCCAGAGAGCAAAAGCGGGATAGATTGCCTTCTTCTTGATGGCCTTTACATAAATTTATCCTTGTAGAACTAGAATTCTAGTGAGACACAGCCAGTTACAAAGCGGCTGTACGTAAGGGCCACGAAAATGGTTTCCATCGGCAGTCAATATCTTCAATGCTAAGATTAAAGACTACGAATACATTATCCACGATCTCCAGAAGCAGATCAAAATCCAACTCCACACGTGTGTGTTATGACTGACTACTTGTAATAAATTCAAAGAGTCATGCTGGAAGAGGTTGACAGTCAAGCTTCTGGAAGACTCGACTCATCTCATCCTCCTAGATCGAATTAAGTCGGCTGCATGGCTGTCATCGCCTAATTAAGTCGGAGTGCAGAGCCTTCTATTGTTCCTATAAAAACAGGTTCTTATCACGTGCATTTTGGTTAATCTGTTCATTTATATCTCACCATTCTCTGCCATGGCTTTAATCGATGTTCCGAGATATGTCTACTTGCTCATGCTTGCTCTCGCCTCCACCATCCTAGTACAAGCCCGGTGAGTTATTTATCGTGTCTCATTTTCTTTTTTTACGGTGGTGTGATCCTTTTGACAAAATCGGAAATGAACCTTGTTGGTCCAATTTTAATCGATTCCGGCAACTATAACAGGAGGACTCCCGGCCGGCCGGCATTTAGCCGGAGGCTGGTCTATATGCTGTGCCTAACTTCTTTCACACAACCCTAGCCTTAATCCCCTCTTGTTTCTCCATAGCCACCACTACCACACCAAGTCGCCGCCATCATCCTCGCCGTCACCACCACCGCCACTACATCACGCGGCAGCCCTTATGGCCGGCCTATCCATGGCTGCCCCACCCTCCATAACAATCCCCAACACCTTAGCGCTACCACAGTAGCAACAACCACCAGTCGAGGGCAAGTATGTTGCCAACGATTTCACCGCCGTTGCCTTGCCCTGCTGTCGCCGCTGTGCGCTGCGGGCGGAGGTTGACGGCTGGGAAGAAAGTAAAATCTAGGGTTTCTTTTAAATCTAATTCTGATATTACATGTGTACCCTTAATGCTTCAATTTATTTTGGATGTGATATATGGCTGAAAAGAACAGTAGGATCTACTCTCTTTTATTTGCTTATGAAAATTCAATTGCTCAAGTAATTCCTAATCTGGTAGTTTATTTGTTTTGATAATTGAAATCTAAGGAGAAATCAAACAGAAAATTTCCTTATATTCATATAGAAATATATATGGGTTATTTGATTTTGTCACTATATTTGGTATTCCCGAATTACCTACTTTGAAAATTATTCTAAAAATTTCATTGAACCGGCAATAACTCGGTGGAATAACAAAATTTTATCGTATATCGAAAATAATTCGATAATTAATTGTTTAGAATTATAATTATATAAAATTTATAAATTATGTAGCTGAAATGACAAAAATATTAAAACCGTGATCGGTAAAAAAAAAATTGAGTGATAATGTGTGGGTAGTGATATATAATTATGTGTGGCTTAGTTGGAATATCTATTTACTTTTGCTCTTATTAAAGAAGAATTACGGGGTGGTGTGATGGCACAACACGATGGTAATAGTTAAAGAAACTCGGGTTCGATTCCCACGAGAAGAAGGCTTCACTACCGTCCTTATTTAAGGAAAAAGGGAGTAGGAACAATTTGCGATATATATTCATCTTATCGTAATATATTCGCCAATCTCGCGACATTCATAAGTCACTAGCGAATCTTACAAATAATCGTTAGAGTTATAATCTTTAGCAATATGTTGCTATAAATTCACAAATATTGTCAATTTATTGCGAATATTGTTAGTGTGTACTTGGATATGGAGCCCAAGTATTAGAGGCCATTGTTTAGAAGAAAAAAAAATCACTTTTACTCAAGTTGTAAAAGGATAGTATTTAAAAAAATTATTTTAAAAAAAATTTATTTAACGACTATTAATTGTGACTCATCAAATTTTTTTTTAAAGAGTGAAAATATGATGTTAAGAATTAATGAGTCACAAAAAATATTTGCAGGTCATTATTTACCGTTATAGGAGAGGCTCTCTACTGTACTTTCTTTTCTCAGTATAAAACATTATACCAAACCTGCTTTCCATTAAATGCGAATACCAATAATAGTATGGATCATCTTCCCTTACTTTTCTCAAGTTCATTACTTAATTATTATATGTTTGATTTGACACAGAGGGCAGGAACTTGGTGGATTCTGGTCTCGCGACGGTGAGCGGACCCGCTTTGTTCAACCACGTACACCACCCTACCCCCCAAAACCACCCCCACCCCCACCTTCTGCCGCCACTTCATCTTCTCAAGAACGTCCTTCTGGATATCTCGCATTACCGGCTGCTTCGGAAGCATCTCGTCAGCAACTCCTATTTCCACCACAGCCGCCACCGCCATGGAATGGAAGCATAGTCCCGATCAACACATTGGCCGATGCCGTTTATAGTGTAATGGACAAGGGTTTCGCTTTCCTACAATGCTTTGATATTGGTCAGCTCAAGCAGCAGTGGCGGCATTGGTGTCGTAGTGGGCCAATACATGGTTAGGGTGAAAGTGGTACTCTGTAATAACTTTATTGGAGTTTACTCTTGTTCATTATATTATGCTTTCATTGTAACATCTTTATATTTGAAAGCTTTAATCTTGCACTTTGTTTTGAGCTGCTTCATATTATTTGAAATTCAATGTTTGTTTGGAGGCCACTGAATTGTCCTTTTAATTTCTAGTTCACTTGATCAATTATGGTTAGCTTCTCAAGTAATTAAGTAGCATCCGGTTAGGTATCAAGATAATTTTCTTCGTCACAAGGAAACTAACCGAAATCATTTCCAAAAATGAATACAATATCTATGCAAGCTCACATAAAATTGTTAATTAAATAAAAGCATAAGAACATGTTTACCTCTTAGTTGTGAGTGTGAGAAACACATTTACCTTAATCCTCTTAAAAATGCGGTGTTGTTCTTACCATGCGAGGTGCCATCAAGGATTCGAAGGATCACCTTGAACACCCTAGAAACAAGTATACTAGTACTGGGTTGAGGCGCGGACTAGGTCGCTCTCTTTAAGACGGTTCGCGCCCCTACGGAGTATACCGGTGCAATAGGTTCCAACGCGCCGCCTCCAGGATACAACAGCCCAGCTCTTATTTGCTGTAACTTCTCTAAGTTTGCACCACTAGAGAAGACGAAGCTTCACACAACACCCCTCTTTGCCCAAAATGTGCATTATTAGGATAAACTAAAAACATAGTAATTCTGACATGGCAATGAAGGAGTGTTTGACCTAAAAATACTTTTTACAAAACCCTCATTTGTGTTGTAAAATATTTATAGATGAAGAGGGCTTCTGGCCATTTTAGAACTCAAGCAATCTTGTGCAAAAAGCATCATTCAAATTGAGAGACCACCTCTGAAAATATATATAACCATATGTTACGGTTAGAGGCAATATCATGACTACCAGGATAAAAGCCATTATTCTCTTAATAATTAGCCTTTAATCCATCCGTTGGCTATCATAAGAGCCATGCCATGCCTTCTAACAGCTAGAGTAATGATAGTTACTAGCTAATTACTTCCCATCTTCAATAAGAAAATTAATAGTATTTTATGAGAAAATAAATAATTTGTAACACCCATAATAAATCCTTAACCTAATAATTACTTTTATTAAAATACTCTATTAATCCCCCACTTATTTTAATAAAAATAAAATCATAGTAATATTAATGCAAAGTTGGGCAAAGATAGAATATCAAGCATCATGAAAGTGGCACTGCCTTGAAACCTTCACTTAGTGTTTCAGCAATTCCCGTACTAGAGTCAAAGTGGCTCAGCCTTGAAACGATGACTACTTAAGGGCACATGGAATCACATCACACACATGATATTCCAGGTGTTCTAAACCAAGCTTCCCAAGCCAGCACGTTACGGCCTTGTGCTTTATCCCAGTTTTCATGAGCGCTCTAGAGAATCAGCCCGAGTTCTCATAGGAAGCGGCCCCACTTCCACACTCGTATAGGTGAATCTATCAAGGATGCTCTCGTAACTAATACATCCCACCCGTATGGGCTATAGAATTCATTAAGAGATTATAGATAATATCAACCTTTCAATATCGTTACGAGAACATGTACTTACACCATAGGGAAGGACAATATGTCATGAGACAAGAATAGCACATGTATAATCACAAGTCACTCTATAATTCGTTGGGCTCCTTGCCTAGTTCTTGGGATCTCCAGTCCCTAGGAGGTTGTATCCTTATAGGTGACTTATTATATTTTTGGGCTTAAGTTCCGTCCCCCTCGATGTACATCAAACCTTTGCCTCTAGCTAGACTTTGATATATTTCACACACAAATTTTTAACAAAGGTCTAATTGCAGGTGGCATTCCTTTACAATTTCACATGGAATCACCAATCCTGTATATTACTTCCAAGGCAACATTTATGTTCCCTTATTTGATCATGTCGTGGAGACAACGAGATGCTCCATAAAATAAAGGACAAACCATGTAAACATGGTCAATCCAAAAGCTTGCACGAGTTCCACAATCACAGTGGTCAATCAACAAGCGATGCTATTAATTACCTCACACTTGTAGTCAGTAGTCTCACTCCTCGGAGTCATACTGACGTGATCAATAGACCTACTCTTCCTTTGATGCCAATAGTCTTCCACCTGCTACTGGTCATTACACCGCATCCAATAATAATAATATTTGTAAAAGCCAATTAGCCTAAAAATATCGCAAGTGTGAAATCCCGTTCTTCTCATGATGCATGGAAGAATTAAATGATTTTTTCCTTTTTTTTTCTTAAGAAGTTTGTGCCTTTATTTTTAAAAGTCTTGCTAACCACAAGCTTTGATACGTGATTATAAACTCACTTGAAAAGTTTATTTGCACAAATAAGTCGGGTCATTTCTTAAATGTACATAGAAAACTAGTCCAGTCAGAATAATATAATCACATATGACGGATAAGAGGCTAAGCAAAATAAATCATTTTCTTTCAAATCACCTAATTGTGTGTCTTTTACTCACTTATTTCACTTGTTCCTGCGATTTGCCTGCATGGTACGAAACTGTTGTCTTCCCAAGCTTAGTTCCTCAAGTAAACCATATGTAGCAAATTGTTAACAAGAGATCTAGTGTAGAACCGGACTGTCCTCCTGTCTCCAGCACCATCATGCTTATTTAAAGAGAAGACAATAATGCTCTGAATAAAGCATACTTTAAGCATGGCAGTGTGCTCTTTGACTTCCTTATTAACTGTTAATGACTAAATATACACAGACAGTAGCTTCTACAAAGTATACACATATAAATCAATATATGTCAAAACAGATGTATGAAATGAACACAGACATCTCATGCAAGTAAAAAAGCTACTAACACTGAGCAAAGGTAAATTTCTTTTGGAGGCAAACACTTAACAAAAGAGTTCCCTTTCAAAACATTCCCCACAGCCACAAAACATTTTCACAGAGAAAATCGATTGCGCGCCTTATCTAAGTATCACAATTATGTGATCATTCTTTGGTAAGAAACAAAATATCGTTAAACCCCAAAAACATGGTTAGTTAACCATCAACTGTCTGGCCACTTTTCAAAGGAAACAGTGACGATACTACTTCTAAGATTTCCAAATATATATTTAACCATTTTTTTTCATCAAAGGAAGCTAAACAGGAATCATCATCCTTATATCTCTTTTTTAACTAGCTACGTGAGGTCTCCAAATTAGTTATTTCCCAAAGAAATACAACAATGACATTAGGGTCATTTTAAAAATTATGAAGGAAGACCATGTATAGAGGAAATTAGCACAACCCCTTTTTTTTTCTTCTAAAAAAAAAACTCTGAAATTGACCAAACAAAGCATGCAACACGTGAAAGTATTTTGCCATCAATAATAGAAAGTTATGCATGCATATCCTAGAGGAACCAAAAGACATAAAAGGACAATAGACATGGTTCGACGTGCTTGAACTATTTGCTTCTGTTTCCTTATGTTTAGCATCGGAATAGTCTCTTGCAAGCAACTTAAGCTTGGAGTAAGTAAGGGTAATACACCCATACTATAGAAACTTATGACTGCAAAGTATGACTGCTCAGACCTGTAAACAAGGTCAACGACCACACCAGTGGTTTAAGCAATTTCCTTGACAAATTTAAGCTCCTCGGGTTCACAGCATAGCCGAGATTTTTGGCATTTTGAAAGTTGAAAACATCACGCGACTTAGACCTATTTAGTAGGTCTTGTACATAATCATAACCATATAAATTATTGGGGTCATTGGGTATTCCCAAAATGCATTATCTTTGCTTCAAATCCACTAAGCTAAGACCCTATTGACAAACCAGCAATTCTACCCCAACTGCAACATGCTACAACAATGTCAACGGATCCAACCTTCACTATTTCCATTTTGGATTTGCTGCTCAATGCATACAACTAAAATTTGAGTACTAAAGAAACTTGAGAAGTCAATGAGACGAACATACTAGATGTCTTCATGGAACGTGGTAAAAGCATCACTCTGCTAGTCAAGCATGACACTAATGTTAGTGCAATAGAGATTCCCCTTTTTTTTTTTAAGAATCTAAGGAAACGTGCAAAAGAAAATCATCTTTGTTCCTTTGTAAGTACTGTTTTGGAGTCCAATAATTGGCAAAAGTAAAATACACTTAGCTGTGAAATGATTTAGCAAGCGAAAAGTTTAAAAAGGCATGAATAACAATAGAGTGCTTTGTCTTTGTAAGCAATTAGGTAAACTAACATTTATAGTCAATGGCAAATGTAACAACTATGCCCTTTAATGCGTAGGTAACATTTTGAAAACCTAACGGTTACACTCGAATTTATTGTCTATGTATGTCTATATACAATAGAAGACTATGTCTTGTAAAGTCCCATGAACCTATTTGCAGTATTAATAACATATGCTATAGAACTTAGCCAATGCATACTTGTCATGTAGAGCACCAAGATAGTAGTTTGCTCACAAATGCAAATGTAAAAGAGACATTAAGGATCATAAGCTAAAAAAATAGTTGTCTGCTCAAAATTGCCAGTATCCAAGAACAGGATGAGGACTACAAGCTCTAAAATAAAAAGTATATCAAGCGTGCCCAAAGGACTTTATTTATTGTAACAAACATCAAAGCAAATATACAAGGAAACTTAAAAAAAATGAAACATATACATCCAATGTGGATTAGCTTACTGGAAACACATATCCAAAAGTGTACCTTCTTCCTTGAGAACTGAAACATTTCCAAAGTGAGGTAGTTTCAAACCAATTCAAGTGCAACCTTTTCTTTTCTTTTAAAAAAATCAAGCCAGACATTTTCTTTACCATTTTTTTATGGTTGTCTAGTCAAGGTAAATTATGCAATAATCAAAAGTGTCACCCATGCCCCAGATGATATGTCATAACCAGAACATGATCTATATGATCCTTCTCTAGTGTGGGATATTAAGGGTTAGCACATATCCTATCTTTGCATCATCCCACTCAGAAGAAATCACTAATAAAATCTGAATTACAAGCTAGCAAATAAGACACACATGCATATAGAATAGGTGGCAAATTAATTGTTTCCAAGGTACCTGAAGGCCAGGCTAAAGCTTATGTAACCTACTAGATGGCTAAGCTTACAACGACTACTCGGGTATACATTCTTTCATTCGTTCATTGAGCAACTTCTTTACCCCCACTACTTCAGACATTTACATAAGCTCATTATTCAGGCATGCCATAGTTAACTCTCAACAAGAAACACTTAGAAAGATGGACATACCTCATTTGATGATTCTTTTTCTCTATTTCCTACAGTTTGGATGCAAAATAAAACCACACCAGTTCACCTCAAAACAAATTTGGACGGCTGCTTTCTTTAGGCTTCATCTTCCATAGCCTAGACAATATTCAATTGGAAGAATAACCATTGCTTCATGCATTGCACTTAACAACTTGATGTCCTTGTTGTCAATGCTCATGGAAAATGATACAACGATATCAGATAACGAACCGTCTTAAAATTGTTGGAAATCATTTCCAAAAATGAATACAATATCTATGCAAGCTCACATAAAATTGTTAATTAAATAAAAGCATAAGAACATGTTTACCTCTTAGTTGTGAGTGTGAGAAACACATTTACCTTAATCCTCTTAAAAATGCGGTGTTGTTCTTACCATGCGAGGTGCCATCAAGGATTCGAAGGATCACCTTGAACACCCTAGAAACAAGTATACTAGTACTGGGTTGAGGCGCGGACTAGGTCGCTCTCTTTAAGACGGTTCGCGCCCCTACGGAGTATACCGGTGCAATAGGTTCCAACGCGCCGCCTCCAGGATACAACAGCCCAGCTCTTATTTGCTGTAACTTCTCTAAGTTTGCACCACTAGAGAAGACGAAGCTTCACACAACACCCCTCTTTGCCCAAAATGTGCATTATTAGGATAAACTAAAAACATAGTAATTCTGACATGGCAATGAAGGAGTGTTTGACCTAAAAATACTTTTTACAAAACCCTCATTTGTGTTGTAAAATATTTATAGATGAAGAGGGCTTCTGGCCATTTTAGAACTCAAGCAATCTTGTGCAAAAAGCATCATTCAAATTGAGAGACCACCTCTGAAAATATATATAACCATATGTTACGGTTAGAGGCAATATCATGACTACCAGGATAAAAGCCATTATTCTCTTAATAATTAGCCTTTAATCCATCCGTTGGCTATCATAAGAGCCATGCCATGCCTTCTAACAGCTAGAGTAATGATAGTTACTAGCTAATTACTTCCCATCTTCAATAAGAAAATTAATAGTATTTTATGAGAAAATAAATAATTTGTAACACCCATAATAAATCCTTAACCTAATAATTACTTTTATTAAAATACTCTATTATCATTGTAACATCTTTATATTTGAAAGCTTTAATCTTGCACTTTGTTTTGAGCTGCTTCATATTATTTGAAATTCAATGTTTGTTTGGAGGCCACTGAATTGTCCTTTTAATTTCTAGTTCACTTGATCAATTATGGTTAGCTTCTCAAGTAATTAAGTAGCATCCGGTTAGGTATCAAGATAATTTTCTTCGTCACAAGGAAACTAACCGAAATTATTTTTCTAATAACTAATGTTGTTTTTTTTAGCATATCAAAATCATTTTTCTTCGTTATTTTTCTAGTAATTATTGTAAACCCTCGATCAGAGGCGCTGAGTGATGGTGTCTTTCATGAAGCAAAGGTTTGCAGATGTTGAAGTCTTTTGTATAGACATATCTGTTTTCGGCTATTTGTATTTTAAAGTAATAGCTGGTGTAGTGGTGGGATTGCATACATGCATGCACAAGTAAACAACATTTGCTTCTCTGTACTTTCATAGTAAAACAATCGTATCTGTAAGAAAGCAAAATGCTTTATAACCATTTTTTCACTGCCATTTGTTGCTATATAATGCCTTACTGAAAGAATAGTAAACATTGCCATTGGGCAATAAAATATACCATAAACATAATTTGACATTCCACCAAAATTTTAAAACAAATGGGGTACAGTTTAATCATCTCCCACTTCATCCAATGTTAGCGGGCATCTCCAACCAAAAAAAAACCAGAGCTGAACAAATCAACAGTCAAAACTCCCCACACCCACACACACCAGCACCCACAGAGACCATTCAGCAATTTATCAGTGAAAACATCAAATTTTGACCATTGCGAATAGACTAGTCAGCTCCTCACCAGTTGAGCGCGTGAATAACTTGCATTGACGGACCAAAATAAATTTGAAAAGAGAGTCACACGCATGCACAAACACATAAACACACACAGTCACACTACCCAGACACTTACAACACTTAGCCACACACACACACACACGCATGCACAAACACAAGTCACACCCACACACGCGTGCGGGCGCACACAGTCACCCACACCCACACACAGACATAATTTGCAATTATGGCCAAAATTTATAATTCCAGCCAAAGGAAGAAATTCCGGCCCATTGAAGATCCGCCAAGGGAGGGCGGTTAGCAGCTTATTTCACAGAGAGAAAAAACGAAGAAAGGGGAGAGAAACTTCGAGGGAAGTCTCCCGCCCCCCGCCCACAAGATGAGTAGAGGTGGTTTAGAGAAAAGGCAGAGAAATTGGGTTTAGGGGGAGTGGGTTCGCCTGGCAAAAGTTATGAAGGACAACCTCAAAGCTTTTGAGTTTATTTATTTATTTTTTTCTCTAACAGACTAAGTGTAAATTGCAATTTTATATATTAAAGCGAAAAAAATATACCAAAAAAGGACAGGGTCATGTCAATAAGTGCCATGAGGGCACTTGTTAGGTGCAATAATGATCCTAGCTTACGATCAATGAGGGACGAAGCTTTTGATTTTGAGAAGGGGTTCTGAGTGTTTATGGTATAATTATAGGTAAGGAAAATAGTTTGGACAAATTATACTTGAAAAAAAATTGACTGCTATTTCAATTGAGAAATCTTCCTCTTATTCCCTATATAACAACAATCAATTCTCTCTAAATATTTTCTAGTGACTTTTACTTAGTGACAATAAAAAAAGTGTTGTTAATAGTTGTCATTGAAAGTGTTAGAATAAAAGTTACTAAAAATATTTAACAACTATTAATTGTCACTATACACGAGGTTAGATGAAGATTCCTACAATCCGGGTAAGAGCCAAAATTTGTTCTTACACTTATGTCCGTTGACCAACAGAATTTTAAAAATCCTAACAGTTTTAATGAAAAGACTTTATTACCCTTAAGTTGGAACCTTATTTTTTATTTAATGCCATTACTTCATCATAAAAAAAAAATAAAAAGAAAGACTTTACTGTTTACTCTCCGCCCCGCCCCGCCCCACCCTACCCCATTTTTGTCTCTCAAACTCCCCCCCAACCGCCGCATCCCTTGGCCGCCCCCCACCCTCCCCTCTCCCCGTCACCCGCCCACCACGTCTGCCTCCCCCTTCCCCATCGTCGCAACCATCACCCCGTTCCATTTCCCCGGCGCTGCAACTTTCTACCTCTCCCTTCCCCGGTGCCGCATCCCGTATGCTTCCCCCTTACCACTACAAGAAAAAGTGGATTTAGCGACGGACTTTTAGCGAAGGAAGCAATTCCGTCACTAAAAGATCTTTCAGCGACGGAAACAACCGTCGGTAAAAATTCATCGTAAAAAAGGTTTTATCGACGGATAACTCCGTCGGAAAAGGTTTTTCCAACGGACTTTTACCGACGGTTTTGACCGACGGATAAAACCGTCACTAAATATCTCAGAGAATTTAATAATTTTCAATGATTTTTGAAAAATATTTAAGCGACAGAATGTTACCGCTGCTAAAAACTCCGTCGGTAAAAAATGATTTTTACCGACAATATTTTACCGACGGAGCTTTCCCGTCGCTAAAAGTCCCGCTTAAATCCCTCTTTCTTTTCTTTCTCATCTCTCTCTCTCTCTCTCTCTTAATTACAATCTCCCACCACTGGCGTTCTTACTCCGACGACTTCTTTATGGCAACCCACCTCTGGCAAACCGCCGACAGCACCCGTCTTCACCTCGACGCTAAACATCTCCTTTGCCGAGCCCCCACCTTTGGCTGACAGCTTCTTCGCCAAATAATCAGTTCTTTAGAGCACCTGAACTTAGTACACACATCTTCTTCGCCGAACGCCCATAAAGGTATACATTCTCAATTAGGGGTTTTTGAAGGGTGCTAATTTGTTTAGGTTTTGATAGATTATCAACCACTAGATGCTTGTTTCATCTGTAATCTATATTGTTGTTTAGTATTTGATTTTGCTTTGCAAGTATTGTGTACCTATACTCGTATATGTCTCTTGAATTTCTAATTAAATCAACAAAAAATAATAAGTAGGGCTTCACAAGAGAAAAAGTTGGGGTTGACATAGTATTGGAGCTGGTTCTCATGGTCTTGGTTTGACTCTAACCTGCTAGTGTTTGGCATTTCGTCCCTCAGAACCTTTGTGCCCTTTTGTGCATACTATTTATGAACGGCATAGAAGGCGCCCTGTTGTGCATTCTTTGTCTGTGTTGGGTCTCCCCTCATGTGCGACTCTTGGGTGACTCATGAAGCTCAGATTCCTTGCGGTTTCAGCTTGATATATCGTTATGGTCCCGTGCCATCTAAAGTTCTTAAAACAATCGGATCCAGATTTGAAAATATTCTTTATACTTGTTGCATTTGTTAATTGGTAAAGCGGGGTGTTCAGTTATGTAGAAATTAGAAACTGATACCAGATCGCAGTCTTCGAGCAGCTGCAAATAGGAATGCAAGTTTCGTAGAGCCACAAACTATAAACGTTTTTACCACCGACCGAAATCTCTAGAATTGATACCACAAACTCAGGATACCATGATAGCTGAGAACCTAGTCAAAGTGAACCCCTAATTATGCATGTGGGTTGTGTGGTTGTACTGTGTGCAAGGCCATTCTTGTATAGAATGAGCCCTTCGACTTTATCTTGAATATAATTTTTCCCCTTTACTTATAAGTGACGCACTGCATTCTCCTTCTGGGTTAGTGAAATACCACAGCAAAGCCAGCTTAAATATTAGAGAAGAGGGAAAAGAAATCATTTTTGAAAGTTTAAGTGCTATAAACTGCTCAAAAAGGTTCTCCTAAAGAAATTCACTTTGCGCGCCATTTTTGTCGCACTTAATTGGATATAGTTAAAAATGTGCGGTATTTCGTTAATTGCGAAGGGGCTGCTAAACCCTAAATTAAACTAATTAAACCCCTAATTGAACCCTAAATTGAATGCCCCAATTCAACCAAATCCTAAATTGAACTAATAAGTCCCCTAATTGAACCCTAAATTGAAGTAATTGAACCCTAAAGTGAATTCCTTAATTGAATCGAACCCTAAATTAAACTAATTGAACCCTAAATTGAACTTATTGAACTCCCTAATTGAATGCCCAGATTCAACTGACCACTAAATTAAACTCATTGAACCCTAAATTGATGTAATTGAACCCTAATTTGAATGTCCTAATCGGATCGAACCCTAAATTAAACTAATTAAACCCTAATTGAATGCCCTAATCCAATTGAATCCTAAATTGAATGCCCCAATTTAACTGAACCCTAAATTAAACTAACTGAACCCCCTAATTGAACCCTAAATTAATTGCCCTAATCGAATCAAACCCCAAATTGAAATAATTCAAGCGCATCGGATATGTGCATTTCGAACAATTTTTTTCCATTTGAACATTGATCATTTGTTTGATAATTTTAGGTTGTTCATTGATGATTTTAGGTTATTAGCTCTGCATTTGAAGTAATTGATGATTTTAGGCTGTTAATCGATGATTTTAGATTATTAATTGTGCATTGAGCATTTGAGATATTGAGATTGTTGACGGAGGATAAGACCCAATTGGATTGAATATGTGATTGTTATTCTATTGAGCATTTGAGAATTGAGAATTGATGTGTGATGGACATGGCGTCCGGCATTTAATAAATAAATCAATGTCTTTGGACGTGTCTGGAGGTGTCAAACACCATACCGACACCCTATATGAGGTATTGGGAACTAAGATTGTTGACCGTGCATTGAGAATTTGAGAATTGAGATTGTTGTCAGAGGATGGGACCCAATTGGATTGAGATATTTGTGAATTAGTTGAATAGTTGGTTGTTGAATGTCTTTGTAATTTATCTATATGAAGTCAGATATGGATAGGATACGGGC
The DNA here is from genome assembly GCA_033070095.1 of Escallonia herrerae. Taxonomy (NCBI): domain Eukaryota; kingdom Viridiplantae; phylum Streptophyta; class Magnoliopsida; order Escalloniales; family Escalloniaceae; genus Escallonia; species Escallonia herrerae. Next base: position 48,013 of record JAVXUP010002657.1, read on the forward strand.
TATTCATGGCCGAGCTGATTCCTCCCCGGTAGGTCCCACCTCGTCATTAACCACTGATGACGAGACACAGAGTGCTCGAGTACAGCAGATGGGGCTCCAACCCCAACCCCAGTTGTCACCCCAGCCCGACGCAGATTCATCCCACACGCGCGGTGATTCTCCTTCTTCTGTGGGTATCACTTCAGGTATAGTTGATAACGGTGTTTAGTACATTTTTGCTAGCCTTATATTTAAAGTAAATTTGAACTATATTAATGTCTGTATTTTGTAGGATCTTGATGAGGTCGTGGCCCAACACGTGGGGTACGCATCGACCCCCAGCGTAAACAGAAAGTTACGCTCACCGAGGAGGGCCTGTAAGTAAAAAAAATCACATCATGCTTTATATTTAAAATTTTGGGGTGTTAATTTATATTTGAACTGTATTAATTTATTTATTTACTTCTTTGGCAGGATCATGGAGAATCAGGCGAGGACGAAGATCGGGGTTCTTGTGAAGGGCCGATTCTTCGAGCCACGCCTGTACTGAAAGGACTGGGATACTGCTGCGAGAGAGTCCCTATGGGAGGAGTGGCTGGTACGGTGAAGTATTTTTTTCCTGCAATAGTATTTGTTTAATTAGAGTTTGTTTTCTACAGTTAATTTTGTGTTATTGAATGCCTTGCAGGAGGGGTTCACGTTTGACTTGCTTGATCAGCAGCCACTGGGGCGGCAGACTTTCTTTACTTTCATCTGTAAGAATTACTGTCGATAGCTCCACGACACACAGGACCGGGGAAGAAGATGCTGCCTGAGGGTGCCCCGATGATGGAGATGAAGACATATCCCCCACATTGGATATCTCCGACTGTATGGGGGGAGATGATAGATCGGTGGGCTGCGGATCCAGGCTGGGATGCCAAGAGTAAGAGCGGGGCCGTGAACACATAGAACAAAGATCCGACGCACACGGGAGGGTCGATGCCACACGACGTCATCTGACACATGAATGCAGTCCAAAACCCGAATCTGGAGAAGGATGAGGTCGTAGCTCTGACGTATAATCAGACGCACGTGTAGATGAAGGACAAGGACGAGGCGCACCGGGCCGACGACTATGTTTCAGATATTGCCTGGCGGATCGATGTGAGTCAATTTGTTCAAGTTGTTAATTTTTTTGTCTTTTTATCCTCAATGTCTGTTGCGTTAATTAATGCCCTAACTTATCTTTAAATCATTATTTTTGTAGGCCTCGTATGAACAGCTTAGGGGGGGTCCGAGCAGCAGTTCGGACAGCCATCAGCGTCCACTAGTACGCATGCGAGTACTGGGGCGTTGAAGCAATGGCTGGATATGTCAGAGCTCGTCAATCAGCCGAAAGGCCGCATCCATGGCCTGCCTAGCATAACTGCTCGTGCCGTGATAGGAGCGTCCTCACCCCCGCTGCCCCTCCACAGACACCGACTCCTCGGCATCCGTTGGACGAAGAGGAGATCCAACGTATTGCTATGGTGGTGTTGGGGATGATCAGGGAGTATGATCAGCAAGGTACCCCTACTGGACATGCCGAGCCGGCCCCGAATCAGCAAGATCCAGATCCGGGACTGGGCAACCCCTGATGAGCCCCTTTTCATGCCCGGCCCCAGCTTGTCCCCCCCCCTCGCCTGGCTTGTACTCTTCTCCCCTCCCTTAACCGGCTGTATCTGGTTCCCGACTTGTTCATCATGAGTTTTTTTTATAATAAACATTTTTTTATGATTGATTATATATATTTCTTTGTGTATTGATTATTATGCGTTGTTGTTGAAAATTGAAATATTTATTACAGGTTTGGGTAATAGAAAAATTAAAAAAAATGACTTTTGGTAACAGATTAATTTTAAAAGTGTCCTACTATCAGCTTTTTAGCTACGGAATATTCCGTCACCAAAATGCTTATTTAGCGACAAAATGTTCCGTCTCTAAAAATAATGAGCGACGAATATTCCGTCGCTAATTTCACAAAATAGAAAAATAAATTAAAATACGTAAAACATAATTAGCGACGGATATTCCTTCGCTAATTAGTAAATAACTCTATCGTTAAAAGTGCAATGTTAGACTACGGATTTGAAAATTCCGTCGCCAAACTTTTAGTTATGGGCTTTTACACGATAGACTTTTAGCGACAGGGTAAATCCGTCTCAAAAAACTATTAGCGACGGATTTTGGGCTTTTACCGACGGATTATCCCGTCGCTAAAAGCCTTTTTTCTTGTAGTGTACCTATTGCCACACCCTGCCTGCCTCCCCTTCCCTTTCCCCATCTGTCTCCCCCTTCCCCTGCACCACAACCCGTCTTCCTCCCCCTTCCCTGGCGCCGCACCCTGCCTGCCTCCCCCTTCCCCGTCTGCCTCCCCCTTCCCTTGCGACACAACATGAGCAACCGAAAAACCTTTTAAAGTACACCAAATTAAGTAGCTTGGTTGGTGGTGGGGCTGTGAATCGTGTTCAAAAATTAGGGTTTTGGAACCCTAGTTTTCAAATTAGGGCTTTAATAAACCCTAATTGTTGAAATCTTAATTTAAAAATTTTAAAAAATATTCGGTATATACAGTATAAGGGCATTATTGTCATTTTAAAAATACGTAATTATGACATCTTAAGAAAAAATTCATTTTTTGGACGCAACCCTAATGGATAGACATAAATGTTACACTTTAAACATTTTTTGTCACAGTATGTTATATTTTAAAACTTAATGTCCTTGACTGTAATTATACCTTAATCTCAGGGACACTGCTGTAATTAACCCTTTCGACAAACATTAACACTTACTAAAAATATTTTTAAATCCCAACTAACTAGAAATGGCTTTTTATCCTTCCGGATATTAAAGAATCACCGCATTCCAAACCGCGTGCAGGCATGCATATGCATAGGGCTTTCGGCATCCCCACCCCCGTAAAAATAGCTGCACGTCTCCTTATTTTGGTTGTGTGTTTATTTAGTAAGATAAGATCTCGAAATTACCTCAGTTGCTTCCACAGGTGTTGAAGGGTTTCTCTGCCTTTTCAGGTTGGCTCTCGCCTCCAGCAATCTCCACCTAGCACAAGCCAGGTGATTTTTTGACAAAATTCTCAATATGTAACTTCAACGTTTGACCGTCTCATATGTCAACCAAAATCTTTACTTCCACCACCACATGTGATGTCAAACAAAATCTTTGCTTCCACCACCCAAACCGCGTGGAGGACAAGAAATTTCGTGGGGCTTTCGGTCTGCCTATAAAAACGTGGTAGTAAATCACGTTAAGCAAGGTACCACTAACTGATCTCAAAATTTACTACAAATGGCTTTAGTCCAAGTTCTAGGGTTTGTCTACTTCCTGATGCTGTCTCTTGCCTCCAACAATCTCCAAGCACAAGCCCGGTGAGCTTTATATTTATTGTGTCTCGTTTCTTTTTTCATTTATTCGGTAGTGTTATCCTTGACAATATCAAAAGTTAACCTTACTGGTACATTTGTAATGGATTCAGGCAACTAAAACAGGAGGGCTGCCTGGATTTCGCCGGAGGCTGGTATGTTGTGCCCAACTTACGCTTGATTCCGTGTTGTGAAAGCTTTTATGTGACCTGTGTGTGTGTATATATATATATTGCTGAAAAGAAGTTCTAACAGTGGAATCTTGTTTCTTTTTCTACTTCATGGTAAAATTGTTTATTTAATGGTATATTTTGTCAGAAAAGTATAACATATTCTAAACTAACGGAATACACCTTATATTTAAGTTATTGCAAAAACTTGTAGTATGAATTATCTTTCTTTATTTCTCGTGTTCATTACTTACCTACAAAGTTTGACTTGGCACAGTGGGCACAACGTCGGGGGATTCAGCACGTACGGTAATGGTGAACGGACCTACTATAACAAACCATCTACGCCACCTTACCCCCCAAAACCACCCCCACCCCCACCCCCACCCTCGCCCAGGGCCACTTTATCTTCCCCAGCATGTCCTTCTGGATATCCCGCGCCGCCGCCTGCGGTGGACACATCTGGTCACCAACTCCATTTGCCACCACCACTGCTGTCAAATGGAAGCAAAGAAACGATCAAAACATCGGTCAATATCAACGGTGTAATGGACATGGATATGCCTCTCGTACTACGGTATGATATTGGACAGTTCAAGCAGCAGTTGGCCGCATTGACGTCATATCTGCACGAAGATATGGTTATGGCTGGGGCGGCAGGATTTTTCCTATTACTCATGAGTCGAATGTAATGAAAAGACCGACTTGCATCAACATAGTTTGTCTTTTCATCCTTGTTTTAAGTTTAAAAATGGCCGTGAAATATGTAAGCGGAGCCCTTGTTCTTTAGTATCATTTTTTGATTTTTTGGTTTTTTAATAAAGATTGTACATAACTTCTAATAAATAAAGCATTTTCTATTCGTAGCCTTGATTCTGTTATTCTATTTTGGAGCTCATATATATTCTTAAACAAAAGGGAGTCCAAGGGTCAACTTATTCATGGAACGTTAGCATGTATCTAAAGCTTGACCTAGCTAATACTTTCTGCTTATGGAAAAGGACGGCGCCCCCGTCTTTGGAGTTGGCAGCATCTGATGAGTCCAATCCTATAAAGAACAAAGAATCTTTGGAAGCTATCAGTATCTGATAAGTCCCATCTTACTTCTGATGTCACAGTTACCTTTACTGGTTTTGTTGTCATGAAACAGACTTTTTCCCAAAAAGTTGAGAAAGGTACGCCCAGCCAAAAGAAATAGATCTACCCGCATGACTTAAACTTAAAAGTTAACTTTTTGATAGTGACAATGTTGGATAACCTTAATGGTTGTTTGGATTCAGCCAATAAATTATGTGTCTTTTTCGGGAATAAAAAAAAGGAGAATGTTTAGATTGACAAGATGGACAAAAAGAATAATTTTCAATAATCCATTTTTGAGTAACGGCAATGTGGAAATATGGGACATTCAAAATTCTATCTGAAAATTCTATATGTTACACTATCTGAAAATTCTAAAAATAGTTAAAAAAAATGTCTTTTTAGCCATTAAAAATACGAAACTTACACAAATAAATAAAAAAATGTCTACACTCAAAATCAACACAAAAAATTCTCTTTATTCTCTATTGTTTTCAAAGTTTCCCTATTTCTAAAGTATGAAAGCAACATAATAAAGAGAGGCATGGAGCACAGTACCGTCTCTGTAGTCCCCTCGCCGACCTTACACCTCAACACCTAGTCGCATAGACGGTAGATTCAGTCACGCTAGAATGGTAGAATGGTTGAAGTTGTGATGTATTGCTCGAATCATCGATTCATCTATTCCTCCAACTTTATCGATTCGTCATGGTGTTTTACAGTGACGTTCTCCTCAGATTTTCTTTCCCAAATTATCAGTGTATTACATAATTTCTCCACAACAATCCTTTTAGCCTAGGAATCATGAAGAACCCTAGCTTTTTTTTTTTCCAAATATAAAGCCACCATTCTTGCACTGATTACTGGAATTGCTCCACTGCCTTAACGCAATAGGAAGTGGGAATTTGGCATTTGGGAGAATTTAGCACTGGATTTGGCAATTAAGGTTTGAGAATTTGGAGCTTTCATGAACAAGTTGAATAAAATGCCCACCTGACGAACTGAGAAGTTCGAATTGCCAAATTGGAGTTCTTGTTTCTTGCTCCTTTGGTCCACGTTCATCAATTTATTAGGTTTAACTCATTGACGATGATATTTTAAGCAAAATTTTTTTTAGCTATTAGGTGTCCACCTTGAACTAAGTTTCTGGCTCCACCACTGTGCATGCGCACGCGCACAAAGGCACTCTTTGGTTAATTTCACATGCGTGTGCGCGTACACATACACACACAAACTCTAACTGATTCAACTAACCCCCCCCCCCCCCACACACACACACAAACTAACTGATTCAATTCACCCACGTACACACACACACACACACTACCTGAATCACATGTGCACACGTGCAAACGCACACACTCTGGATTGAATTAAATAAGCAAGCACACGCACGCACGCGCAAACACACTGATTGAATTCATACCCAAATGCTAGCACACATTCACTATTTCAATTAAGCCACAATCATGCCCACTTGAGCACGTCCGAAGGCACACATACACAGTTTTTCCACCACTCTTAACGATGGTGAAATAGTGATACGTGTGCGTGTGTGCACCCGTGCGTGTGAATGTGTGCTCGTATGTGTGTGTGTGTGTGTGTGTGTGTGTGTGTGTGTTCGCATTGGTGGTTATGCACGGAGGGTGCCTAAAGCTGGGTTCCAATGCAGCTTGTGGAGGCTGAGATAATGGTGATGGAAGAGAGTGGTGGGTTGTAATGGGCTGCCGTGTTGGGTCATGGGGTGTAGTGGGTGAAAGGTTGAAGGTGGGGTGGGTGTGATGAAGGGGTGTGTGTTGAAGGGTATGAGATATACTGCAAACGGCTACATTGACATTTATAAAATATAGTATGCTGACATAAGTAGAAAAATGAATATAAAACAAAATGCGTTATAACCGGAGGGCATATGTACTGTGATTCTCTAAAATTCTAGTCTGACAAGTAATACTTTTATTCAATGTAATTGATCGTAATTACCCCTAACTTTAGGAAATTTACTGAAGTTATCCTTTGAATTAAACACTCAATCTTCTATTCGCTCCTTCGACTTTGACTTTTAATCTAGTCAATGGCTCTAGAGGAGAAAGAAGATAAATACTCCTTTGAGTCATCAATTAAAAGCCATTTATTTTGTATCTTCCCTTAAATTATAATCTTAATGTAGATTTCGTCAAAACAGTATTTAGTGGCAAGAGAAACTGAGTTTGCTTTTCTAGTCATTTTCACTCTTTTTCATGTAATCTTTTTCTTTAAGGCACTTTTCCTTATTTGTTTTTTTTTTCCTTTTTTGGTGCAACTGAAAATATAGCATTACAAAAATGTAAGAATAGATTTAGCCCCTAAGGCGGGGGGAACACTAGCTACATCATCGGCTAACAAAGGAATGATCACTTCCGGTGGTAGCGTAAGATAAACAAAAATTTCTTTTTGTTTTTCTCCAATTCTAGCAAGTTGGTTAGCGCATCGGTTGCCCTCTCTAAATATGTGCATTATTACAGATTTAGTAGCTTGTAGGAGAGTCTTGGCGTCTTTGATGAGATTATTCATTGGCTGCACATGACTCCCATGCTCCATAATTAGTTCCATAGCCATCTTCGAATCAGTTTCCACCATGACATTCAAGTGTCCATGGTCTCTGATGTATCGTAGTGCTTTCACAATTCCAGTCAATTCAGCTTCCAAAGCATTACAGGTTGGAATGAAACCATAAAATCCACTCATCCAATTTCCAGAGTTGTTCCTGAGCAGTCCTCCATAGCCTCCTGATATGCTTGTATTGGCACTTCCATCGGTATTGAATTTCAGGACGCCTACAGGAGGAAAAACCCAAAAAACTAAATGATTTATTTTGGGTATCTTCCCATTCTTTTTCTCAAAAGCATAATTGAGTTATGTAGCATAGTTAAGGCAACTTCTCCAGGACTCCTCCCCCTGTTTAACAATCCCTTCAATATTTTATTTGTTCCCGTTCTTCCAAATTTGCCACAGGAGAGTTATAAAAATATACAGCCATTGGGTATTGGCAAACATAGTACTTCCTTTCTCTTTGACGTTCCTATCCAACCAATCTTTCATGCTCAGCCTTTCTTCCATCTCTAAAAACTTTCCTCCACATGGCACGAGCTTTCGGATAAAATCTAGTGATATGATCAGCAGTTTCAATTCCATAACCACATCTATTGCAGCTGGCATCAAAAGTTAAATTTCTATGAGCCCGAAGGCTATTATAAGCAATTCTGTATTGTAATAGAAGCCAGATAAACATAATGATTTTTTGGGAAATTTTGATTTTCCAGATCCATCCCCAACTCTCAGCACTAGGAATGCAATTATTTAAAGTAAGAATGGTCTCATAAGCACTAGAAATAGAAAAGCTACCATTAGAATTTTTACCCCAGAAAGCAACACCCTCTTCAACACTTTCTTGAGGAAGATAGACATTACAAATCTAGCTAGCTCTTTCATTAGAGGTGAGCACAATTCGGTTTGGTTTGGAAGTCAAATCACAAACCGAACCAATGAACCTTGGTTCACAAATTCTTAAACCAAACCAAACCAAGATACTTTGGTTTCAACGGTTCAAACGGTTCAAATTGAATGGTTCAGATCGCTATGAGCGTAGTTTAAACATTATTATGTTTTCAAAAAAAAAAACAATAACCAATAACACATTTTCTTAAGGTTAATTTATAACTTTTTTTTACTACCGTATTTTTTGCGTGCTCATGGATTATGGGAATACTTGCTTTCTTTCCTACATTGTTTGGGGTTTCAACCTGATTGCTACTGGATTAACATAGCACTTATGTCAGAACTTACTTCCTGACAATTGAGCAGGAAACTTGACAGGAGGGTGTGCATGTAATATCCCAAACTTCGGGAGCCAATTAAAATAACTATTCGGGCTCCGAAAAATAAACGGGCTCTAATTTTGAGTAATACTCGGGTATTAGAAGCTTGTCGAAGCTTAAAAGAATTTTGGGGCAAAAATGTAATTTTTGAAAATTTGGGGGCATTTTCGTAATTTTAGAAAATCTTGGGGGTTAATTTGGAATTTTGAGGAAAATTGTGGGAGTGCCACCTCCTACTAGCTTAATGACTAAGCTAGGAAAAAAAAGAAGATAATTGAGAAGGGAAGGATAAGTTTAAAGAAGAAAAAAAAACCAAAAAGGAAACCTTTCCCTTTCCGGAAAGGAAGACAAGAAACAAAAAGAAAGGAGAAGAACAGTAACCGTGAACCCAGAAAGAAGAAAAAAAAAGAAACAGAGGAAACCGGGCAGCTCCGGGGAAGGGAAAAGATAGGGATAAAATAGGAGAATTTGAGCTTGTTTTCTAAGGGTAAGCCTCTAAGTTTGTTATATACATATTCTAGTGTGTGTTTACGGGTTTGGTGTGCATTTTTGGGTACTGTGCAGCAGCTGTAAGCACCATGAACACGGCTGGGCAGCCATGGTGTTAATCTATTTGCTTGAGTGCTTCAGGTGAAAGATCAGGGTGTGAATTATGTGTAAAAGTGTGCGAAATTTGTAAATTAGTGATGTTAGATAGATTTTATTTTCAAGTATTGGAATGTGTTTAGATGATTGGAGTGTGTGTTTGTGAGCTGTGGGAGTTTAATGAAGTGGGTCTCATCTGACTGAAGGAGAAAGACGAGTGTGTGCAACTAAGGTGCATTAGTGTATGTAATAATGTGAATAATAAGTGTTATTGTCGCTAAAGGTAGGAATTATCATAGGCAGTTTTTCATGAATTTTTATAAATATTTAGAACCAAAATTAGACAAAGTCCAAAACTGTAACCCCCAATATGTTTTCAAGATGTACTCTCTGGAATGTTTTGGAATCCGTGAAGAGTGCTAAATTGGGGTACCGATTAAAGAACTTTATCAATTTATTTAGCATATCAAACCAAGTTATTTTAACTTGAAAATTTTGTGGAAGCCCTATTTTATAGATATGATCTAGTATCTAAAATTTTGGGCCATTCAGAGGCTAATAGATATTTTTCGCGAAACTGACCTTTTAGCGCTCGGTCCGGACATTTGTTCGGATTTTTCGGGTGAAAATTTTTCTAAAATACTTTTTGAGGCCAGAAATAACATCAGGTTGTTTAAAATAGTGGTTTAAGATTTTTTTGATATTTTTTCCGTTGTCGAAAACTCCCAGGGGTGTTTTGGTAATTTACCACCCCAAAGGGGTATTTTGGTAATTTTACGTATAAGAGGTATTTTGAAGTAAATTTACATACAGTAAGATTATTTTAGTGACTTTGCTTATGGAAAAGTCATTTTGAGAATTTAAGTGTAACAGGGGGTGTTTTGGTAATTTGCACCCCGAAGGGGTATTTTGGTAATTTGACCTAAGAAATGTATTTTTGCATAAATTTACATACGAAAAGTTTATTTCAGTGATTCTACTTATGGGAAGACCATTTTGGTAATTTAAGTCCGAGAGGGGCATTTTGATAATTTTACACCCTAGGGGCGTTTCAGTAATTTTACATACCCGGTGATGGGAGGTTCATTTTGGGAGCATGTGTGAGTTCATATTAAGTTATACTTTTGTTCTGGAGGCTGTATTCTAATGGTTCGATTATTCCGTTTAGGTTAAAGCTAAAGACTTCCGGTTAGGATAATTTAGTTGCGGATCTAGGTAAGGGATTCTATCTAAACCTTGGGTAAGAACTTTTGTCCGAACCCTTATTTGATTCTCGTACTTGTAAGTACTCCTTTGATATATTTACGGCTAATGCCGAACTCTGAGTTATGTATTGATATCAGCATGTTCTTGCCCAGAAAACCCTAGTGTTGAACTTGAATCGGTTATTTAGAACTCTTGTGATGCTCGCATGTTATTGTGGGTTGAGAAAATTTGATAATTGTCTATATCCACTCTCCCGAATTGTTGTGATTATATTCGATAATTATTCGCAGTCATTTTGTTGTTTATCTGTGATTCTTCTTCTGAAATTATGATTTCTTCTGAATTGTTATGTCTAAATCTGATATCTGTTCGTAATCATTTTTGTTGTTTATCTGTGATTTTTCTTTAGAAATTATAATTTCTTCTAAAAAATCTGATTTCTTTTGAAAATTCCGAATGCTGACTTATATCAGTATGATTATTGTTATAAGAACCCGAATTGATTTCGGGGATATGAGCTTATGTTAACGCTCATTGATATTGTTAATTTCTTTGTTGACCTGGGTACCTGTTTAGTGGGGAGGCGGTATAAGGCTGGTTGAATCCTACATGAAACGCAGGCTAGTACCCAAGTGCACTAGTAATTATTTACTAGATCATGTATGAGTACACTATATGAGCTTGGCATAATGGCATTGCAATCGCCCAGGATCAACAATTGATTTTTGATTTTCTTTAGCTAGGATGATTTGTACTTGGGTTGAAAGCCCTTGACAAACATTCATTGTACTTAGCTAGAAGGATTTGTACTTGGGTTGAAATCCCCTGACAAGCCTTTATCGCATTATCTGATTTGATTTCTGCTCGGATTGAAATCCCTTGAGCAAGGGAAATTTTCGTGGTACTTGGAAATGCGGACTTGAAAAGGATCTTTTATTGATCGTTTTGGATCTGTTCTGATTGTTAATATTTATTTTGGTATCTATTTCTGATGAACTTTGTTCATTTTGGGTAATTATTGAATTTTGATCGTTCGAAGTGTCTTGAAAATCATCGTCGGTTGGATTTTTTAGAGTCGTGTTATAATCTCTTTTGTAGTCCTTGTACGACCATACTAAGCTCTCAAAAGCTCACTCTCCGTTTGATTCCCTTCTGTAGGTGACGATAAGCTGTAGCAGGTTCGAGAATGGGTTAGAGTCTACGTGAGGTTCCGGTGAGTCCATCACCACTGTATAGTAAGACCCCTGCACAGGTCGGTACTGATAATTTGTTCTTAGGAAATTTGAATTGCGAAGAACCTAAGCTGTAATAGTTTAAGCTAAGCAATTATGATCCAGTATTTTGAGAAATCTGAGTTGATGCTGAATTAGATGATTTGGAATATGTGTTAGTGAATAGGTTTGACAGGTTTGATGTGATCCAGTAGGTTAACGACCCGGGAGTTCGGGGCGACGGAGCTCCGAATTTCCGGGGGCGTTACAGTGCATCACAATGGTGGTAAAAATATACTGATAATTTCCTATATCTTAATATCTAACAAATCTGCACTTTTCTAAAGTTTTTATTAGTTAATTTTCCTTCAAGTTGGCATGACTTGTATCTTATCATTCTTGACTCTATTGCAATATTGGATATAATTATCCTATTAGCTCCATGTTTACACTACAGGAGCCATAGTGCAAATAATGCAATATATAGTGAGTAATGGCTTTTAACGGTAGAATTAGAAGAGAAGGCTAAGGTTTTATTCTACCCTGGTTATTAGCTAATCAAGATGTATATATATATATATATATATATATATATATATATATATATATATATATATATATATAATAATGTAACCCTCAGTTCGATTCAATTTAGTGGCAGTTTGGAAATCTTAAACCGTGAACCGAACCGAACCGGCCTCGGTTTGAAATTTTCAAACCAAACATTCAAGCTCATCAACGATTCAGATTCGATCGGTTCGGTTCGGTTCCATCGGTTTGAACTGTTCGGATCGATTTTATCAGTTTGTTGTTCACTCCTATCTTTCACTATCAACCAGGGAATTAATTTTATTAACATCCCAGTTACCTCCAGTGATTAGGGGTGAGCACCAAACAGTTCAAACCGATCCTAACCGCTCAAACCGATCAAACTGAACCAATCCAATCCGAACCGTTCAAAGATCTTAACGGTTCGGTTTTTCATTTTCCAAACTGACCTTGGTTCGGTTTGTTTCACTTTTTTTAATCCGATTTTGAACCGGACCGAACCGATATATGATATGTTGATCTATTTTTAGTAATATTCCATTGATAACTACACATATAGGGTATTAAGCAAATCCAAAGAAACAAATCTTAAAAGTTAAAAGAAACGAAAATATTAACAACACTTATAACACAAAAAAAATATGTGACCAATATCTGATTTATATTTACTCATTCCTTCTCATTCAACAATGAGAGCTTAGATATTGAATGAAACAAGATTATATACGATCTAAAAAAATATAGTAGTGTGCAAAAGAAAAACGTCTTTAAGTGAGCAAATCGATCCAAACCAACTAAATCGAACTGTTTAAACCAACCAAACTGAACCGTCCTAACCGATGGTGTTTGGTTTAGTTCGGTTCACAATTTTTTAAACCGAGGGGTAACGGTTTGGTTTGACCCCCAAACCGAACCAAAGTGAACCGTGCTCACCCCTACCAGTGATGACACTTTCCACCATAAGGGGCTGCTTAGTCAAGTCTTGATTGTCTTTAAAAGGCTCATGAACACACCACCAATCCCTTCAAAAGTCAACTCTGTTACCTTTGTTGACGTTCAATTTCAAACCTTTCAAAATGATGTTATTACTTTTCAAAATGCTCCTCCAAACAGGAGAACTTCTAGCATTTTTGGACAAAAATCTGAGATTCTACTGCTTTATATATTTATTTTTCAAAACTTTAATCCACAGTAGGTCCTCATTAGCAATCATTTTCCATCCAAGTTTGGACAAATAGGCGAGATTATTAAATTTGGCTTTCCTTAATCCCAAAACCCCCAAGCCTTTTAGGAGTACACACAATATCCCATTTGATACGATGCAACTTTTCTTATCCTTAGAATCATCCCACAAGAAAGCTTTATTGATTTTTTTTCCAATTTTTCAGTCACTTTAGTAGGCAAAGCATGAACTTTCATAATATGATTAGGTATCGCAGAAGTAACAGATTGCATAAGAGTAGCTCTCCCAGCCAAGGAAAGTAATTTAGTTTTCCATCCAGCCAATCTTCTTTGAACTTTTTGAAAAACTTGATCATAAATGTGTTGAGACATTCTTTTATGATCGCTTGGTTCTTGAAATTTTCAGTAGTATCAAATATATTATCCTGTTCCAGACCCCAAGTATTATTGACAACATGTAAAAACTTCTCATGTAACAACTAGGCAGCTTCAATTCTAAAAGGCCTAAAAGAAGGAGAATGGGTGAAGAACGTACCAGAGCAATTCACAATAATGGCGCAATGATTAGAAGTAGTTTGGGGAAGGTTGCACACCTGTGCCTCCGGAAAAAGTTCATTCCAAGCAGGGGTAGAAAGGCATCTATCTAGTCTTTTTTGCACATTTGCACAGCCTTGCCTTTTATCAGTCCAAGACAAATTAGGTACATTGCATCCCAAATCAATAAGACCACAATTAACTATATTGTTTCAAAATTTCCTTATCCCACTAGTCTCTCTTGCATCACCTTTTCCTCTTCTCTCCGTTACACAAGCGATATCATTAAAAATTTCTCCCATCATCCAAGGTTTTTTTTAACAGATCTAGCAAAGTTTTGGAGATTATTCCATAATTCTTCTCTTTTCCTAGGGTTGGGGCTAGCATAAACCGCAGAGAAAATCCATTCATCAAAATCTCTCTTAGCAACATTAGCATGGATAACTTGATTATTAGCTTCTATAATATTGACGTTAATCTGCGATGAATCCCACAGTAACCAAATACCTCCTGCTCTACCTTCAGGGCTAACTATAGAATAGGTATGGAAATCTAAATCATGAAAAAAGCTCCCCAACTTGTCAAACTGGACTATAGGTTCAAGAATGGCCACTAGGTTAGGTCTAAAGCGACGGATGGGTCCCTGAACTCATTTCGAAACTTATTGTTTCCTGCTCCATTGTAGTTCCAGATCAAAATATCCAGGCTCCACTCTAAATCAAAACAAAAGGTTAAAGGGGTACCTTCAGGGATGCAAAGAAATTTCCTTATTCTCTTTTCTTCCACTGATTGGCTTTGTACTTGGGTTAGAGATGCTTTGTGTAGACTCTCTACCCTTTCTATTGCCTTTGCCATCTCTATTTTCAGAAAAATCTCCTCGTTCGTCCAGAGGATGTTGAAAAAGTGGGCCTCCTTTGAATGCGGTGGGATCTCGAGACTGATTGGTGACCAGAGAAGGTTGTGGGTATGGGATGATATTGTCTCCATTTCTAGGTATGTCTGGGAGTTTATCGTTTAAGGGGTGGGGGAAGTTCAGGGTGTTACGGGTTTTGCATTGGATGGATACATTATCTGTGGGGTTATTACCCATCACCGCTGCAGACGGAAGAGAGGACTGATGGGGCTATCGTCTAGGGGATGAAACTTTGGGAATTCTGTCTACTTTGTAGAAACAGGCTCTTAGGTTAGACTCGTCCCTTTCTTTACTAACCATAGGGTCCTCCTCTAGCTCCATCTCATCCGTTTCCTGGCTACTGGGCCAAAATTTCCCAGTTAGGGGGATCCGAGTGTGGCTTTGTTAGTTTGGGTAATAAATTCTTCTATGGGCTCGCTGTTTGTTGCTATAACTGACTCTGGTGCCATTCTCATTCTCCTTAATTAGGCCTTTAGTATTTTGGGCCTGGGACCCTCCTCCATTATCTATTTATTATTTACTTTCTTTCCTATTGGTTGGACTGGGGATACTTTGGACTTTTATTTGCATGGGTCTATGGCTCCTTCTTTTTGCTATCATCCATGGGCCATATCCGTCTCCTTGATCTTGGATCGGGTTGTTTACCAAATTACTAGGGCTTGGTCCAGAGTTAGGTGGGATAGATCTGTTGTGCATATGACTGTTACCTCGTACGTCATCTCTCGTCATTGTCTCTGAGTTCAGAACGCTCTGGTTTCCGGCGACCTGTTGGTTACACCACTCTTTTGGATGTCCCACCTGCCACAAAAGAAGCATAGATTACCAATACATTCATATTCTATACAATACTTTCTATTTCTCATATAAAAAGCAGGTATTAAAGGTTTTGCTAAATCAATCTCAACACAAATCCTCGCATATGTTCCTCTTATTGATGTCATCGTATTGGCGTCGATCTTAAGCAGTCATCCAATCTGCTCTCCTATTCAAAACAAAGCTTTTTCTATTCGTAATACTCAGTAGAGAGTTCCGCTAATCTCAGCCAAATTGCCGTTTTAATATCTTGTGCCTCCGATAGTTTGAAATCGGGCTCCCATTTACGCACCGTGAGGTAGTGGTTGAGTATCATCCATGGTCCCCCGTTGGCCACATGATGATAGTCTTCGATGAAATTAAACTTTATGAGGTAAAAACCTTCATCTAGGTAAATAAGCTCGAAATCACCCTGAAGACTCCATAGATTCCGTAGTCTGGTGTGAAGAGCCCGATATCCGATGGTTTTACCCAAAAGAAAAGCTTGATGATAAGGCTTTTGTTCCATGGCTTTCTGATGCGTTCAATTAGGCTCTGGGATAACTGGACCTTTAGAATATTCGGATCTAGATTTAGATCGTCTTCCATTTCTTCGTCATCTCTCTCATCTTCCTCACTTTCATCTTCTGACGTGACGTTGATCAGATGAGGATCGAAAGATATGGCCAATGAGTTCGAAGCCGCCACTGCCTCACGATTTAGGTTTTGTGTTCTCGTCGGGATTCGGATTATCCTAGAAATTCGGTCTGCTCTCATTCTGATTCTGGGGGTCATCCAACCTCTGTAATCTAGTGATCGTCTCACTTGCTGTTGTTTCCATATGAGCATTTTTTGGTTTCTTTGTGTTTCTAGGGGGGTGGGTCTCCTTCAATTTCCATCTCTTCTACTCGAACATCTGTTTCCATTTGGACTGTTAGTGGGGATGGCAGTTGATTTCTGTGAAGTGCATCGTGAGCTGTTGGAAGTGGGGTTACCAGAGAAGACATCACCTCACAGATTTATTAAGTCGATTACTGCGCGTGAGATATCAGCGACTAATGGACTTTTGCCTTGTTTGTGTGTATCGCCAAATACCATGTCACGTGGAAGACTATTCAAAAGTCTTAATCAAACGTACCTAGTCCATCACGTCGAGACTAGATTCGATATTAACAGTTGGATATAAATTTTTATATCTCTATAAACTTATATTATCTCAAACCAGCCGATTCAATCATACGTCATTAAAAATCTCGACCCTCTTGTATTATCTCAAACAAGCACATTTTATGGGTCTTCTAATCACACGTTCTCTAAAAATCTAATGTCGAAGGAAAGATTGTTCTACAAATGTAATGTGGAAGGAGATGTCAATTAACTTTAGTTTCATTCATTTGCGCCCCTCTTGTAAATATTAGTATTTGTCTGACTTTCTTTCGATTTGGCTGTAATAACATTATACGATTTTTCAGTTGCCATACAAAGTAGTCAGCCTACTATTTTTACTGTGGAAACACAAAATCACCAACATATATCAAAATTCTCTAATTTAACCCAAAAACGAAAAGAGGCACTTGTGTAGGTGTAATGAATGATCTTATCTGGCAATCAATGAGAGAGTTAGGCTTTGATTACGGAAACAGTAACACATACTGTCGGTGGTTTTAAGTCTCAACGTACCGGAAATGGCTTTTTATTCTTCGAAATGAACACTTGAAACTAAATCTCAAATTAAAGGAACCTTCCTATTCACCTTGGACTGCAAAATCTCGTTTTGAATATTCCTATTCGCAGGGATTAAAGACTATGAATTTTGATATATTCAAAATCTCGTTTTGAATATATCAAAATCATCGACATTTAATGCTTAACCATTCATCTCAGGCACCCACCCGCATTTACATAAATTTATCCTTCTAGAACTAGAATTCTAGTGAGAACACCAGTTACAAAGCGGCTGTAATGGCCACGAAAATGGTTTCTGCGGCAGTCAATATCTTCAGTACTAAGATTAAAGACGACGAATTAATAAAATACATTTTCCACGGTCTCCGGAAGGCAGAAGCAGATCAAATTCCAACTCCACACGTATGACTAACTACTTGTAACAAATTCAAAGAGTCATGCTGCAAGAGTGTACTTGGATTACTTAAGAAAGAGCCGTGCTGGAAGAGGTTGACACTCAAGCTTCTGGAAGACTCGACTCATCTCATCTCATCCTTCTAGATCGAATTAAGTTGGCTGCATGGCTGTCGCCGCCTAATTAAGTCGGAGTGCAGAGCCTTCTATTGTTCCTAAAAAAACAGGTTCTCATCACGGGCATTTTGGTTATCTGTTCATTTATATATCTCACCATTCTCTGCGATGGCTTTATTCGCTGTTCGAGGATTTGTCCTACTGGCTCATGCTTGCTGCCGCCTCCACCATCCTAGTACAAGCCCGGTGAGTTATTTTTCGTGTCTCATTTTCTCTTTTTACGGTGGTGTGATCCTCTCGACAAAATCGGAAATGAACCTTGTTGCCCAATCGTAATCTATTCCGGCAACTGTAGCGGGACGGCTCCCGACCGGGATTTAGCCGGAGGCTGGTATATATGCTGTGCCTAGACCTGGCAAAATGTTAACCGTAGCCGTTACCCGGACCGTACCTAGTCCAAAATGCCGGGTACGGGTAGCCATTTTCACTACCCGCCCGGACCCGAACCGACCCGTAAAAGCAGGGTAAATTCGGGTCGGTTATCGGGTACCCGGGTTACCCGGTTATATGCCTGTATATAATATTTCTAGGGTTTCTCTCATTTTCTCCCCCACTCACTTGCTTCTGCCGCCCCTCCCGTAAAGTCTCCCTCACAGGTCCCTCTCACAAGTCCCCTCTCTCAACTCTCGCTCTCTCTCGCAGATCTGCCAAACTCACGACCACCCTACTCCACCCACGGCGCCACGTCGGTCACCCACTAGATCTACCGCATCTCGCCACCACCAGTCGGTCACTTAGTCTCCCCGTGGCCCCGTCGCCACCAATCGGTCACACATGTGGCCCCGTCGCCAACGATCGGTCACCACCGTGGCCCCACAACACCGATCTGTCACCACCGATCGGTCGCCACCGTCGCTGACCAGTACTCCGTGGCCACCAATCAGTCACCCCGTGGCCCCGTGGCCACCGATCGGTCACCACCGTGGTCTCGCAACACCGATCTGTCACCACTGAGGCCCCGTCACCACCGATATGTCGCCACTGTAGTTGACCGTCAATCCATCGCCTTGCGGTTGTTGGGTAGACTTTCAGTCAGTGGATATTGATGGATGATGATTGTCGTGTGTTCTCGATCTGCAGATTTTTTTTCCCCAGATTGTTTTTTTTTTCAGATGGATGGATGTTGAGATTGTTTTTTCTTCAACAGAAAGATGTTGTTTTTGTGAAATGAATTTTGATAGATAAACAATGAATTATTTGACTTTTGGAGGTTAAAATATGTCTAATTAGTAGGTAATTAGATTATGTTAAATTTAAAAAATAATTAATTAGAAATTAATGATTTACCCGCAGGTAATACCCTACCCGCCAGGGTAGGGTACGGATCCTAGATATTCGTACCCGAAAAAATCAGGGTATAAATTACCCGACCCGGTTTTAGCCGGATCCGCGCGGGTCGACCCGTTTGCCAGGTCTAGTTGTGCCTAACTTGTTTCGTACAACCCTAGTCCTAATTCCTTCTTCTTCTCCATAGCCACCACTACCATACCAAGTTGCCGCCATCGCCACCACCACCATACCAAGTCGCCGCCACCACCATTTCCCCCGCCGCCGCCATCACCTTCTCCCTGCATCCATCACCATCCCCCAACCGCCACTCCATCAGGCCGGCAACCCCTATGGCCAGCCCACCCATGGTTGCCCCAGCCTCCATAACAATCCTCAACACCTTAGCGGTACCATAGTAGCAACAAACCACCGGCGGGATTTAATGAACCGCCGGTGGTAATCAAGAACAATAGGGGGTGGGGGCAAGTATGTTGCCAACGATTTCACAGCCGTTGCCTTGCCCTGCTGTCGCCGTTTGCGTGCCCTGCGGCTGTCGCCGTGGCCGCTCTGCGCTGCGGCCGGAGGTTGACAGCTGGGAAGAAACTAAAATCTAGGGTTTTTTAAATCTAATTCTGATATTACTTGTGTACTCTTAATGCTTCAATTTATTTTGGATTTGATATATGGCTGAAAAGAAGTTCAACAGTAGGATCTAGTCTCTTTTATTTGTTTGGGCATG
Source organism: Escallonia herrerae (assembly GCA_033070095.1). Taxonomy (NCBI): domain Eukaryota; kingdom Viridiplantae; phylum Streptophyta; class Magnoliopsida; order Escalloniales; family Escalloniaceae; genus Escallonia; species Escallonia herrerae. Next base: position 67,733 of record JAVXUP010002657.1, read on the forward strand.
AAAATTTACTTGCTCAAGTAATTCCTAATCTGGTAGTTTATTTTGTTTTGATAATTGAAATCTAAGGAGAACTCAACTGGAAAATCTCTTCATATTTATATAGAAATATATATCGGTTCTTTGGTTTTGTCACAGTGATATAGTGATAATTTCCAATTATCAGGTGTGGACAATAATTCAAACTAATTTTTTTATATATTTATATAGAACTATATTTGGGTTCTTTGGTGGTATCACAATCATTTAGTGATAAATTCGGTATTCCAAAATTATCTTGTATGGATAATAATTCAAAAATTATTATTCAGAGAATTTCGTTATTAAATTGGCAATAACTCGGTGGAATAATAAATTCTTATCATAAATTAAAAATAATTTGGTAATTAATCGTTCAGGATTTTAAGTGTATGAAAATTTTAAATTATGTAGGTGAAATGACAAAAATATTAAAACTCTCTAGTAAAAAAAAAATGAGAGAATATATGGGTAGGGATATATAATTATGTGTGACTTCATAGGAACATCTATTTACTTTTGCTCAAATTAAGCAAGAATTTTGCTGTGGTATGACGGCACAAAACAGGGGAAATAGGTAAAGAAACCTGGGTTCGATTCCCACCGAAAGAAGGCTTTACTACAGTCAGTAGTCAAGGCAAAAGGGAGTAGGAACTATTCACAATATATTTATCTTGTCAAGATATATTAGCCAATCTCGCGATATTCATAAGTTACTTGCAAATTTTACAAATAATTGCAATAAATTTACCCTCAGTAATTTCTAGCAATATTTTCAATTTATTACCAATATTGTTATTGTGTACTCGGATTGGATATGGATCAACATGTCCAAGCAGCCCAAGTATTTGTTCGAAAAAATAAAAATTGACTTCTATCTAGGTTGTAGGTTGAAAGAAAATATTATTTAAAAAAATTATTTAACGACTATTAATTATCACTAATCAGATTATTTTAATGAGATTAAAAAAAATAATTTTAAAAATAATTGTTGATGTTGTTAGCCAACGAGTCATAAATAATATTTTCAAGTCATCATTTACCATTATATGAGAGTCTGTCTACGGTGCTTTCTTTTCTCTAAAAACAGGTAGAGTATAAAACATTATAAACTAATGGTATTCACTGTAGCCTTGCTTTCCTTTAAATGCGGATACCGATGGTATTATGGGTCACTTTCCTTATTTTTCTCAAGTTTATTATTTAATTATTATATGTTTGATTTGACACGGGAGCAAGAACTTGGTGGATTATGGTCGGGCCATAATGAACAGACCCACTTTGTTCAACCACGTCCACCAACCTACCCCCCAAAACCACCCCCACCCCCACCTTCCGCCGCCACTTCATCTTCTCAAGAATGTCCTTCTGGATATCCCGCATCACAGGCTACTTCGGAAGCATCTCGTCAGTAACTCCTCTTTCCACCACCACCGCCACCGCCATGGAGGGGAAGCATAGTCTCGTCAACACGTTGGCCGACACCTTTTATAGTGTAATGGACAGGGGTTTCGCTTTTCCTACTATGCTTTGATATTGGTCAGCTCATGCAGCAGTGGCGGCATTGGTGTCGTAGCGGGCCAATATATGGTTAGGGTGAAAGTGGTACTCTGTAATAGCTTTATTGGAGTTTACTCTTGTTCATTATATTATGCTTTCATTGTAACATCTTTATATTTGAAAGCTTTAATCTTGCACTTTGTTTTGAGCTGCTTCATATTATTTGAAATTCAATGTTTGTTTGGAGGCCACTAAATTGTCCTTTTAATTTCTAGTTCACTTGATCAATTGTGGTTAGCTTCTCAAGCAATTAAGTAGTATCCGGTTAGGTGTCAAGATAATTTTCTTCGTCACAAGGATAATAACCGAAATCATTTTTCTAATAACTAATGTCATTTTTTTTAGAATATCAAAATTATTTTTTGTCGTCATTTTTCTAGTAATTATTGTAAACCCTCGATCAGAGGCGCTGAAGGTTTGCAGATGTTGGAATCTTTTGTATAGACATTGACATTGAGCAATAAAATATACCACAAACATAATTTGACATTCCACCAAAAGTTTAAAGCAAATGGGGTACAGTTTAATCATCTCCCACTTCATCCAATGTTAGCGGGCATCTCCAACAAAAAAAACCAGAGCTGAACAAATCAACAGTCAAAACTCCCCACACCCACACACACACACCCGCACCCACAGAGACCATTCAGCAATTTATCAGTGAAAACATTAATGTTTGACCATTGCGAATAGACTAGTCAGCTCCTCACGAGTTGAGCGCGTGAATAACTTGCATTGACGGACCAAAATAAATTTGAAAACAGAGTCACACGCATGCACAAACACATAAACACACACAGTCACACTACCCAGACACATACAACACTTACCCACACACACACACACACACACACACCGAGAGAGACAAACATGCACAAACACAAGTCACACCCACACCCACACACGCACACAGACACGCGTGCGGGCGCACACAGTCACCCACACCCACACACACACACAATTTGCAATTATGGCCAAAATTTATAATTCCAGCCAAAGGAAGAAATTCCGGCCAAATGAAGATCCGCCAAGGAAGGGCGGTTAGCAGCTTATTTCACAGAGAGAAAGAACGAAGAAAGGGGAGAGAAACTTCGAGGGAAGTCTCCCGCCCCCCGCCCACAAGATGAGTAGAGGTGGTTTAGAGAAAAAGCAGAGAAATTGGGTTTAGAGGGAGTGGGTTTGCATGGCAAAAGTTATGAAGGATAACCTCAAAGCTTTTGAGTTTTTTTTTTTTTCTCTAACAGACTAAATGTAAATTGCAATTATTATATAGATTAAAGAGAAAAATATATACAAAAAAAGGATAGGGTCGTGTCAATAAGTGCCATGAGGGCACTTGTAAGGTGGAATAATGATCCTAGTTTACACTCAACGAGGGACAAAGCTTTTGATTTCGACAAGGGCTAATTACAGTAGTGTCCATGAAATTAGGATATAATTATTGACAAGAAAAATAGATTAGACAAATTATACTTATGTCCGTTGACCAAACGACATCTTAAAAATTCTAACGGTTTTAGTGAAAAGACTTTATTACTCATAAGTTGGAACCTTATTTTTTTTTTATAATGACATTACTTCATCTTAAAAAAAGAAAAGAATAAGAAAGGCTTTGCTATTTACTCTTCCCCTTACCCCATTTCTGTCTCTCAAACTCCCCACCAACAGCTGCACCCCTTCGCCGCCCCCACCCTCCCCCCTCCTCGTCACCCGCCCACCCCATCTGCCTCCCCTTTCCCCGTCGCCACAACCACCACCCCCTTCTGCGCCGCAACTCGTTTGCCTCCCCCTTCCCTGGCGTCGCATCCCTTCTGCTTCCCCCGGCACCGCATCCCGTCTGCCTCCCCCTTATACGTCGCCACAGCCCATCTGGTTTCCCCTTCCCCATCTGCCTCCCCCTTCCCCTGCCCCGCAACCCGTCTTCCTCCCCTTTCACACCCCGCCTGCCTCCCTTCCCTGTCTGCGTCCCCCTTCCCCTGTGCCGCAACCCATCTTCCTCCCCCTTCCCTGGCGCCGCACCCCGACTGCCTCTCCCTTCCTGTTTGCCTCCCCCTTCCCCTGCGACGCAGCATGAGCAACCGAAAAACCTTTTAAGGTACACCAAATTAAGCAGTTGGTTGGTGGTGGGGCTGTGAATAGTGTTCGAAAATTAGGGTTTTGGAACCCTACTTTGAAAATTAGGGCTCTAATAAACTCTAATTGTTGAAATCTTAATTTAAAATTGTTAAAAAAATATTCGGTATATTAAAATTAATAAACCCTAGTGCAAGTACATTCAAGTACCAAATAACAAAAAGTAATTCATTTCATGTCCCAACTGATATTAAAGAATCAACGCATCCCAATTCGCAGAAAATGTAGTATTTTCCGTCTCCAGTGATATATGTAGGGTATAGTTGGCATGTCTACTGACTACTGCACGAGCTAATGAAACGTGCATGTCCTCGTGTAATTCCACGCCAAATTAAACCGCGTGCATGCATGCATATGCACAGGGCTTTCGGCATCCCCACAGGGCTTTTCAGGTTGGCTCTCGCCTCCAGCAATCTCCACCTAGCACAAGCCAGGTGATTTTTTGACAAAATTCTCAATATGTAACTTCAACGTTTGACCGTCTCATATGTCAACCAAAATCTTTACTTCCACCACCACATGTGATGTCAAACAAAATCTTTGCTTCCACCACCCAAACCGCGTGGAGGACAAGAAATTTCGTGGGGCTTTCGGTCTGCCTATAAAAACGTGGTAGTAAATCACGTTAAGCAAGGTACCACTAACTGATCTCAAAATTTACTACAAATGGCTTTAGTCCAAGTTCTAGGGTTTGTCTACTTCCTGATGCTGTCTCTTGCCTCCAACAATCTCCAAGCACAAGCCCGGTGAGCTTTATATTTATTGTGTCTCGTTTCTTTTTTCATTTATTCGGTAGTGTTATCCTTGACAATATCAAAAGTTAACCTTACTGGTACATTTGTAATGGATTCAGGCAACTAAAACAGGAGGGCTGCCTGGATTTCGCCGGAGGCTGGTATGTTGTGCCCAACTTACGCTTGATTCCGTGTTGTGAAAGCTTTTATGTGACCTGTGTGTGTGTATATATATATATTGCTGAAAAGAAGTTCTAACAGTGGAATCTTGTTTCTTTTTCTACTTCATGGTAAAATTGTTTATTTAATGGTATATTTTGTCAGAAAAGTATAACATATTCTAAACTAACGGAATACACCTTATATTTAAGTTATTGCAAAAACTTGTAGTATGAATTATCTTTCTTTATTTCTCGTGTTCATTACTTACCTACAAAGTTTGACTTGGCACAGTGGGCACAACGTCGGGGGATTCAGCACGTACGGTAATGGTGAACGGACCTACTATAACAAACCATCTACGCCACCTTACCCCCCAAAACCACCCCCACCCCCACCCCCACCCTCGCCCAGGGCCACTTTATCTTCCCCAGCATGTCCTTCTGGATATCCCGCGCCGCCGCCTGCGGTGGACACATCTGGTCACCAACTCCATTTGCCACCACCACTGCTGTCAAATGGAAGCAAAGAAACGATCAAAACATCGGTCAATATCAACGGTGTAATGGACATGGATATGCCTCTCGTACTACGGTATGATATTGGACAGTTCAAGCAGCAGTTGGCCGCATTGACGTCATATCTGCACGAAGATATGGTTATGGCTGGGGCGGCAGGATTTTTCCTATTACTCATGAGTCGAATGTAATGAAAAGACCGACTTGCATCAACATAGTTTGTCTTTTCATCCTTGTTTTAAGTTTAAAAATGGCCGTGAAATATGTAAGCGGAGCCCTTGTTCTTTAGTATCATTTTTTGATTTTTTAATAAAGATTGTACATAACTTCTAATAAATAAAGCATTTTCTATTCGTAGCCTTGATTCTGTTATTCTATTTTGGAGCTCATATATATTCTTAAACAAAAGGGAGTCCAAGGGTCAACTTATTCATGGAACGTTAGCATGTATCTAAAGCTTGACCTAGCTAATACTTTCTGCTTATGGAAAAGGACGGCGCCCCCGTCTTTGGAGTTGGCAGCATCTGATGAGTCCAATCCTATAAAGAACAAAGAATCTTTGGAAGCTATCAGTATCTGATAAGTCCCATCTTACTTCTGATGTCACAGTTACCTTTACTGGTTTTGTTGTCATGAAACAGACTTTTTCCCAAAAAGTTGAGAAAGGTACGCCCAGCCAAAAGAAATAGATCTACCCGCATGACTTAAACTTAAAAGTTAACTTTTTGATAGTGACAATGTTGGATAACCTTAATGGTTGTTTGGATTCAGCCAATAAATTATGTGTCTTTTTCGGGAATAAAAAAAAAGGAGAATGTTTAGATTGACAAGATGGACAAAAAGAATAATTTTCAATAATCCATTTTTGAGTAACGGCAATGTGGAAATATGGGACATTAAAAATTCTATCTGAAAATTCTATATGTTACACTATCTGAAAATTCTAAAAATAGTTAAAAAAAATGTCTTTTTAGCCATTAAAAATACGAAACTTACACAAATAAATAAAAAAATGTCTACACTCAAAATCAACACAAAAAATTCTCTTTATTCTCTATTGTTTTCAAAGTTTCCCTATTTCTAAAGTATGAAAGCAACATAATAAAGAGAGGCATGGAGCACAGTACCGTCTCTGTAGTCCCCTCGCCGACCTTACACCTCAACACCTAGTCGCATAGACGGTAGATTCAGTCACGCTAGAATGGTAGAATGGTTGAAGTTGTGATGTATTGCTCGAATCATCGATTCATCTATTCCTCCAACTTTATCGATTCGTCATGGTGTTTTACAGTGACGTTCTCCTCAGATTTTCTTTCCCAAATTATCAGTGTATTACATAATTTCTCCACAACAATCCTTTTAGCCTAGGAATCATGAAGAACCCTAGCTTTTTTTTTCCAAATATAAAGCCACCATTCTTGCACTGATTACTGGAATTGCTCCACTGCCTTAACGCAATAGGAAGTGGAAATTTGGCATTTGGGAGAATTTAGCACTGGATTTGGCAATTAAGGTTTGAGAATTTGGAGCTTTCATGAACAAGTTGAATAAAATGCCCACCTGACGAACTGAGAAGTTCGAATTGCCAAATTGGAGTTCTTGTTTCTTGCTCCTTTGGTCCACGTTCATCAATTTATTAGGTTTAACTCATTGACGATGATATTTTAAGCAAAATTTTTTTTAGCTATTAGGTGTCCACCTTGAACTAAGTTTCTGGCTCCACCACTGTGCATGCGCACGCGCACAAAGGCACTCTTTGGTTAATTTCACATGCGTGTGCGCGTACACATACACACACAAACTCTAACTGATTCAACTAACCCCCCCCCCCCACACACACACACACAAACTAACTGATTCAATTCACCCACGTACACACACACACACACACACTACCTGAATCACATGTGCACACGTGCAAACGCACACACTCTGGATTGAATTAAATAAGCAAGCACACGCACGCACGCGCAAACACACTGATTGAATTCATACCCAAATGCTAGCACACATTCACTATTTCAATTAAGCCACAATCATGCCCACTTGAGCACGTCCGAAGGCACACATACACAGTTTTTCCACCACTCTTAACGATGGTGAAATAGTGATACGTGTGCGTGTGTGCACCCGTGCGTGTGAATGTGTGCTCGTATGTGTGTGTGTGTGTGTGTGTGTGTGTGTGTGTGTGTGTTCGCATTGGTGGTTATGCACGGAAGGGTGCCTAAAGCTGGGTTCCAATGCAGCTTGTGGAGGCTGAGATAATGGTGATGGAAGAGAGTGGTGGGTTGTAATGGGCTGCCGTGTTGGGTCATGGGGTGTAGTGGGTGAAAGGTTGAAGGTGGGGTGGGTGTGATGAAGGGGTGTGTGTTGAAGGGTATGAGATATACTGCAAACGGCTACATTGACATTTATAAAATATAGTATGCTGACATAAGTAGAAAAATGAATATAAAACAAAATGCGTTATAACCGGAGGGCATATGTACTGTGATTCTCTAAAATTCTAGTCTGACAAGTAATACTTTTATTCAATGTAATTGATCGTAATTACCCCTAACTTTAGGAAATTTACTGAAGTTATCCTTTGAATTAAACACTCAATCTTCTATTCGCTCCTTCGACTTTGACTTTTAATCTAGTCAATGGCTCTAGAGGAGAAAGAAGATAAATACTCCTTTGAGTCATCAATTAAAAGCCATTTATTTTGTATCTTCCCTTAAATTATAATCTTAATGTAGATTTCGTCAAAACAGTATTTAGTGGCAAGAGAAACTGAGTTTGCTTTTCTAGTCATTTTCACTCTTTTTCATGTAATCTTTTTCTTTAAGGCACTTTTCCTTATTTGTTTTTTTTTTCCTTTTTTGGTGCAACTGAAAATATAGCATTACAAAAATGTAAGAATAGATTTAGCCCCTAAGGCGGGGGGAACACTAGCTACATCATCGGCTAACAAAGGAATGATCACTTCCGGTGGTAGCGTAAGATAAACAAAAATTTCTTTTTGTTTTTCTCCAATTCTAGCAAGTTGGTTAGCGCATCGGTTGCCCTCTCTAAATATGTGCATTATTACAGATTTAGTAGCTTGTAGGAGAGTCTTGGCGTCTTTGATGAGATTATTCATTGGCTGCACATGACTCCCATGCTCCATAATTAGTTCCATAGCCATCTTCGAATCAGTTTCCACCATGACATTCAAGTGTCCATGGTCTCTGATGTATCGTAGTGCTTTCACAATTCCAGTCAATTCAGCTTCCAAAGCATTACAGGTTGGAATGAAACCATAAAATCCACTCATCCAATTTCCAGAGTTGTTCCTGAGCAGTCCTCCATAGCCTCCTGATATGCTTGTATTGGCACTTCCATCGGTATTGAATTTCAGGACGCCTACAGGAGGAAAAACCCAAAAAACTAAATGATTTATTTTGGGTATCTTCCCATTCTTTTTCTCAAAAGCATAATTGAGTTATGTAGCATAGTTAAGGCAACTTCTCCAGGACTCCTCCCCCTGTTTAACAATCCCTTCAATATTTTATTTGTTCCCGTTCTTCCAAATTTGCCACAGGAGAGTTATAAAAATATACAGCCATTGGGTATTGGCAAACATAGTACTTCCTTTCTCTTTGACGTTCCTATCCAACCAATCTTTCATGCTCAGCCTTTCTTCCATCTCTAAAAACTTTCCTCCACATGGCACGAGCTTTCGGATAAAATCTAGTGATATGATCAGCAGTTTCAATTCCATAACCACATCTATTGCAGCTGGCATCAAAAGTTAAATTTCTATGAGCCCGAAGGCTATTATAAGCAATTCTGTATTGTAATAGAAGCCAGATAAACATAATGATTTTTTGGGAAATTTTGATTTTCCAGATCCATCCCCAACTCTCAGCACTAGGAATGCAATTATTTAAAGTAAGAATGGTCTCATAAGCACTAGAAATAGAAAAGCTACCATTAGAATTTTTACCCCAGAAAGCAACACCCTCTTCAACACTTTCTTGAGGAAGATAGACATTACAAATCTAGCTAGCTCTTTCATTAGAGGTGAGCACAATTCGGTTTGGTTTGGAAGTCAAATCACAAACCGAACCAATGAACCTTGGTTCACAAATTCTTAAACCAAACCAAACCAAGATACTTTGGTTTCAACGGTTCAAACGGTTCAAATTGAATGGTTCAGATCGCTATGAGCGTAGTTTAAACATTATTATGTTTTCAAAAAAAAAACAATAACCAATAACACATTTTCTTAAGGTTAATTTATAACTTTTTTTTACTACCGTATTTTTTGCGTGCTCATGGATTATGGGAATACTTGCTTTCTTTCCTACATTGTTTGGGGTTTCAACCTGATTGCTACTGGATTAACATAGCACTTATGTCAGAACTTACTTCCTGACAATTGAGCAGGAAACTTGACAGGAGGGTGTGCATGTAATATCCCAAACTTCGGGAGCCAATTAAAATAACTATTCGGGCTCCGAAAAATAAACGGGCTCTAATTTTGAGTAATACTCGGGTATTAGAAGCTTGTCGAAGCTTAAAAGAATTTTGGGGCAAAAATGTAATTTTTGAAAATTTGGGGGCATTTTCGTAATTTTAGAAAATCTTGGGGGTTAATTTGGAATTTTGAGGAAAATTGTGGGAGTGCCACCTCCTACTAGCTTAATGACTAAGCTAGGAAAAAAAAGAAGATAATTGAGAAGGGAAGGATAAGTTTAAAGAAGAAAAAAAAACCAAAAAGGAAACCTTTCCCTTTCCGGAAAGGAAGACAAGAAACAAAAAGAAAGGAGAAGAACAGTAACCGTGAACCCAGAAAGAAGAAAAAAAAAAGAAACAGAGGAAACCGGGCAGCTCCGGGGAAGGGAAAAGATAGGGATAAAATAGGAGAATTTGAGCTTGTTTTCTAAGGGTAAGCCTCTAAGTTTGTTATATACATATTCTAGTGTGTGTTTACGGGTTTGGTGTGCATTTTTGGGTACTGTGCAGCAGCTGTAAGCACCATGAACACGGCTGGGCAGCCATGGTGTTAATCTATTTGCTTGAGTGCTTCAGGTGAAAGATCAGGGTGTGAATTATGTGTAAAAGTGTGCGAAATTTGTAAATTAGTGATGTTAGATAGATTTTATTTTCAAGTATTGGAATGTGTTTAGATGATTGGAGTGTGTGTTTGTGAGCTGTGGGAGTTTAATGAAGTGGGTCTCATCTGACTGAAGGAGAAAGACGAGTGTGTGCAACTAAGGTGCATTAGTGTATGTAATAATGTGAATAATAAGTGTTATTGTCGCTAAAGGTAGGAATTATCATAGGCAGTTTTTCATGAATTTTTATAAATATTTAGAACCAAAATTAGACAAAGTCCAAAACTGTAACCCCCAATATGTTTTCAAGATGTACTCTCTGGAATGTTTTGGAATCCGTGAAGAGTGCTAAATTGGGGTACCGATTAAAGAACTTTATCAATTTATTTAGCATATCAAACCAAGTTATTTTAACTTGAAAATTTTGTGGAAGCCCTATTTTATAGATATGATCTAGTATCTAAAATTTTGGGCCATTCAGAGGCTAATAGATATTTTTCGCGAAACTGACCTTTTAGCGCTCGGTCCGGACATTTGTTCGGATTTTTCGGGTGAAAATTTTTCTAAAATACTTTTTGAGGCCAGAAATAACATCAGGTTGTTTAAAATAGTGGTTTAAGATTTTTTTGATATTTTTTCCGTTGTCGAAAACTCCCAGGGGTGTTTTGGTAATTTACCACCCCAAAGGGGTATTTTGGTAATTTTACGTATAAGAGGTATTTTGAAGTAAATTTACATACAGTAAGATTATTTTAGTGACTTTGCTTATGGAAAAGTCATTTTGAGAATTTAAGTGTAACAGGGGGTGTTTTGGTAATTTGCACCCCGAAGGGGTATTTTGGTAATTTGACCTAAGAAATGTATTTTTGCATAAATTTACATATGAAAAGTTTATTTCAGTGATTCTACTTATGGGAAGACCATTTTGGTAATTTAAGTCCGAGAGGGGCATTTTGATAATTTTACACCCTAGGGGCGTTTCAGTAATTTTACATACCCGGTGATGGGAGGTTCATTTTGGGAGCATGTGTGAGTTCATATTAAGTTATACTTTTGTTCTGGAGGCTGTATTCTAATGGTTCGATTATTCCGTTTAGGTTAAAGCTAAAGACTTCCGGTTAGGATAATTTAGTTGCGGATCTAGGTAAGGGATTCTATCTAAACCTTGGGTAAGAACTTTTGTCCGAACCCTTATTTGATTCTCGTACTTGTAAGTACTCCTTTGATATATTTACGGCTAATGCCGAACTCTGAGTTATGTATTGATATCAGCATGTTCTTGCCCAGAAAACCCTAGTGTTGAACCTGAATCGGTTATTTAGAACTCTTGTGATGCTCGCATGTTATTGTGGGTTGAGAAAATTTGATAATTGTCTATATCCACTCTCCCGAATTGTTGTGATTATATTCGATAATTATTCGCAGTCATTTTGTTGTTTATCTGTGATTCTTCTTCTGAAATTATGATTTCTTCTGAATTGTTATGTCTAAATCTGATATCTGTTCGTAATCATTTTTGTTGTTTATCTGTGATTTTTCTTTAGAAATTATAATTTCTTCTAAAAAATCTGATTTCTTTTGAAAATTCCGAATGCTGACTTATATCAGTATGATTATTGTTATAAGAACCCGAATTGATTTCGGGGATATGAGCTTATGTTAACGCTCATTGATATTGTTAATTTCTTTGTTGACCTGGGTACCTGTTTAGTGGGGAGGCGGTATAAGGCTGGTTGAATCCTACATGAAACGCAGGCTAGTACCCAAGTGCACTAGTAATTATTTACTAGATCATGTATGAGTACACTATATGAGCTTGGCATAATGGCATTGCAATCGCCCAGGATCAACAATTGATTTTTGATTTTCTTTAGCTAGGATGATTTGTACTTGGGTTGAAAGCCCTTGACAAACATTCATTGTACTTAGCTAGAAGGATTTGTACTTGGGTTGAAATCCCCTGACAAGCCTTTATCGCATTATCTGATTTGATTTCTGCTCGGATTGAAATCCCTTGAGCAAGGGAAATTTTCGTGGTACTTGGAAATGCGGACTTGAAAAGGATCTTTTATTGATCGTTTTGGATCTGTTCTGATTGTTAATATTTATTTTGGTATCTATTTCTGATGAACTTTGTTCATTTTGGGTAATTATTGAATTTTGATCGTTCGAAGTGTCTTGAAAATCATCGTCGGTTGGATTTTTTAGAGTCGTGTTATAATCTCTTTTGTAGTCCTTGTACGACCATACTAAGCTCTCAAAAGCTCACTCTCCGTTTGATTCCCTTCTGTAGGTGACGATAAGCTGTAGCAGGTTCGAGAATGGGTTAGAGTCTACGTGAGGTTCCGGTGAGTCCATCACCACTGTATAGTAAGACCCCTGCACAGGTCGGTACTGATAATTTGTTCTTAGGAAATTTGAATTGCGAAGAACCTAAGCTGTAATAGTTTAAGCTAAGCAATTATGATCCAGTATTTTGAGAAATCTGAGTTGATGCTGAATTAGATGATTTGGAATATGTGTTAGTGAATAGGTTTGACAGGTTTGATGTGATCCAGTAGGTTAACGACCCGGGAGTTCGGGGCGACGGAGCTCCGAATTTCCGGGGGCGTTACAGTGCATCACAATGGTGGTAAAAATATACTGATAATTTCCTATATCTTAATATCTAACAAATCTGCACTTTTCTAAAGTTTTTATTAGTTAATTTTCCTTCAAGTTGGCATGACTTGTATCTTATCATTCTTGACTCTATTGCAATATTGGATATAATTATCCTATTAGCTCCATGTTTACACTACAGGAGCCATAGTGCAAATAATGCAATATATAGTGAGTAATGGCTTTTAACGGTAGAATTAGAAGAGAAGGCTAAGGTTTTATTCTACCCTGGTTATTAGCTAATCAAGATGTAATATATATATATATATATATATATATATATATATATATATATATATATATATATATATATGTAACCCTCAGTTCGATTCAATTTAGTGGCAGTTTGGAAATCTTAAACCGTGAACCGAACCGAACCGGCCTCGGTTTGAAATTTTCAAACCAAACATTCAAGCTCATCAACGATTCAGATTCGATCGGTTCGGTTCGGTTCCATCGGTTTGAACTGTTCGGATCGATTTTATCAGTTTGTTGTTCACTCCTATCTTTCACTATCAACCAGGGAATTAATTTTATTAACATCCCAGTTACCTCCAGTGATTAGGGGTGAGCACCAAACAGTTCAAACCGATCCTAACCGCTCAAACCGATCAAACTGAACCAATCCAATCCGAACCGTTCAAAGATCTTAACGGTTCGGTTTTTCATTTTCCAAACTGACCTTGGTTCGGTTTGTTTCACTTTTTTTAATCCGATTTTGAACCGGACCGAACCGATATATGATATGTTGATCTATTTTTAGTAATATTCCATTGATAACTACACATATAGGGTATTAAGCAAATCCAAAGAAACAAATCTTAAAAGTTAAAAGAAACGAAAATATTAACAACACTTATAACACAAAAAAAATATGTGACCAATATCTGATTTATATTTACTCATTCCTTCTCATTCAACAATGAGAGCTTAGATATTGAATGAAACAAGATTATATACGATCTAAAAAAATATAGTAGTGTGCAAAAGAAAAACGTCTTTAAGTGAGCAAATCGATCCAAACCAACTAAATCGAACTGTTTAAACCAACCAAACTGAACCGTCCTAACCGATGGTGTTTGGTTTAGTTCGGTTCACAATTTTTTAAACCGAGGGGTAACGGTTTGGTTTGACCCCCAAACCGAACCAAAGTGAACCGTGCTCACCCCTACCAGTGATGACACTTTCCACCATAAGGGGCTGCTTAGTCAAGTCTTGATTGTCTTTAAAAGGCTCATGAACACACCACCAATCCCTTCAAAAGTCAACTCTGTTACCTTTGTTGACGTTCAATTTCAAACCTTTCAAAATGATGTTATTACTTTTCAAAATGCTCCTCCAAACAGGAGAACTTCTAGCATTTTTGGACAAAAATCTGAGATTCTACTGCTTTATATATTTATTTTTCAAAACTTTAATCCACAGTAGGTCCTCATTAGCAATCATTTTCCATCCAAGTTTGGACAAATAGGCGAGATTATTAAATTTGGCTTTCCTTAATCCCAAAACCCCCAAGCCTTTTAGGAGTACACACAATATCCCATTTGATACGATGCAACTTTTCTTATCCTTAGAATCATCCCACAAGAAAGCTTTATTGATTTTTTTTCCAATTTTTCAGTCACTTTAGTAGGCAAAGCATGAACTTTCATAATATGATTAGGTATCGCAGAAGTAACAGATTGCATAAGAGTAGCTCTCCCAGCCAAGGAAAGTAATTTAGTTTTCCATCCAGCCAATCTTCTTTGAACTTTTTGAAAAACTTGATCATAAATGTGTTGAGACATTCTTTTATGATCGCTTGGTTCTTGAAATTTTCAGTAGTATCAAATATATTATCCTGTTCCAGACCCCAAGTATTATTGACAACATGTAAAAACTTCTCATGTAACAACTAGGCAGCTTCAATTCTAAAAGGCCTAAAAGAAGGAGAATGGGTGAAGAACGTACCAGAGCAATTCACAATAATGGCGCAATGATTAGAAGTAGTTTGGGGAAGGTTGCACACCTGTGCCTCCGGAAAAAGTTCATTCCAAGCAGGGGTAGAAAGGCATCTATCTAGTCTTTTTTGCACATTTGCACAGCCTTGCCTTCTATCAGTCCAAGACAAATTAGGTACATTGCATCCCAAATCAATAAGACCACAATTAACTATATTGTTTCAAAATTTCCTTATCCCACTAGTCTCTCTTGCATCACCTTTTCCTCTTCTCTCCGTTACACAAGCGATATCATTAAAAATTTCTCCCATCATCCAAGGTTTTTTTTAACAGATCTAGCAAAGTTTTGGAGATTATTCCATAATTCTTCTCTTTTCCTAGGGTTGGGGCTAGCATAAACCGCAGAGAAAATCCATTCATCAAAATCTCTCTTAGCAACATTAGCATGGATAACTTGATTATTAGCTTCTATAATATTGACGTTAATCTGCGATGAATCCCACAGTAACCAAATACCTCCTGCTCTACCTTCAGGGCTAACTATAGAATAGGTATGGAAATCTAAATCATGAAAAAAGCTCCCCAACTTGTCAAACTGGACTATAGGTTCAAGAATGGCCACTAGGTTAGGTCTAAAGCGACGGATGGGTCCCTGAACTCATTTCGAAACTTATTGTTTCCTGCTCCATTGTAGTTCCAGATCAAAATATCCAGGCTCCACTCTAAATCAAAACAAAAGGTTAAAGGGGTACCTTCAGGGATGCAAAGAAATTTCCTTATTCTCTTTTCTTCCACTGATTGGCTTTGTACTTGGGTTAGAGATGCTTTGTGTAGACTCTCTACCCTTTCTATTGCCTTTGCCATCTCTATTTTCAGAAAAATCTCCTCGTTCGTCCAGAGGATGTTGAAAAAGTGGGCCTCCTTTGAATGCGGTGGGATCTCGAGACTGATTGGTGACCAGAGAAGGTTGTGGGTATGGGATGATATTGTCTCCATTTCTAGGTATGTATGGGGGTTTATCGTTTAAGGGGTGGGGGAAGTTCAGGGTGTTACGGGTTTTGCATTGGATGGATACATTATCTGTGGGGTTATTACCCATCACCGCTGCAGACGGAAGAGAGGACTGATGGGGCTATCGTCTAGGGGATGAAACTTTGGGAATTCTGTCTACTTTGTAGAAACAGGCTCTTAGGTTAGACTCGTCCCTTTCTTTACTAACCATAGGGTCCTCCTCTAGCTCCATCTCATCCGTTTCCTGGCTACTGGGCCAAAATTTCCCAGTTAGGGGGATCCGAGTGTGGCTTGGTTAGTTTGGGTAATAAATTCTTCTATGGGCTCGCTGTTTGTTGCTATAACTGACTCTGGTGCCATTCTCATTCTCCTTAATTAGGCCTTTAGTATTTTGGGCCTGGGACCCTCCTCCGGCCGTCGGCGACCACCGCCGGAGACTGCCGGCAACCACCTCCGGCCGCCGGCGACCACTGCCAAAGACTGCCGGCAGCCACCTCCGGCTGCCGGCGGCCACCGCCGGAGACTGCCGGCAGCCACCTCCGGCCGCCGGCCACCACCGCCGGTGACTGCCGTCAGCCACCACCACCACCGTCGACCACCGCTACGCCCACCACCGCCACCGCAAACCACAAAAAAAAGTCCAAATAAAAAGGGTTACCAAACACCAAAAAAAAGAACCTAAAAAAAAAGGGGCTGTCAAACACCCACTTGTTTTTATAAAAAAATAATAATAAAATCAAGCTGCTCTTTAAAAACTGAAAAGCAAAAAAAAAAAAAATTGTCAAACGAACCCTTAAACTTTAAAAGTTAACTTTTTGATAGTGACAATGTTGGATAACCTTAATTGTGTTTGGATTCAGCCAATAAATTATGTGTCTTTTTCGGGAATAAAAAAAAGAGAATGTTTAGATAGACAAGATGGACAAAAAGAATAATTTTCAATAATCCATTTTTGAGTAACGGCAATGTGGAAATATGGAACATTAAAAATTCTATCTGAAAATTCTATATGTTCCACTATCTGAAAATTCTAAAAATAGTTAAAAAAAATATGTCTTATTAGCCATTAAAAATACGAAACTTACACAAATAAAAAAAAATGTCTGCGCTTAAAGTCAACACAAAAAATTCTCTTTATTCTCTATTATTTTCAAAGTTTCCCTATTTCTAAAGTATGAAAGCCACATAATAAAGAGAGGCATGGAGCACAGTACCGTCTCTGTAGTCCCCTCACCGACCTTACGCCATCAACGCCAAGGCCCGCTACCTCCGCCGGTAGGTCCACCTCTGCTAACCAGCATAGTCGCATAGACAGTAGATTCAGTCACGCTAGAATGGTAGAATGGTTGAAGTTGTGATGTATTGCTCGAATCATCGATTCATCTATTCCTCAAACTTTATCGATTCGTCATGGTGTTTTACAGTGACGTTCTCCTTAGATTTTCTTTCCCAAATTATCAGTGTTTTACCAAATTTCTCCACAACAATCCTTTTAGCCTAGGAATCATGAAGAACCCTAGCTTTTTTCCAAATATAAAGCCACCATTCTTGCACTGATTACTGGAATTGCTCCACTGCCTCAACGCAATAGGAAGTGGGAATTTGGCATTTGGGAGAATTTAGCACTGGATTTGGCAATTAAGGTTTGAGAATTTGGAGCTTTCATGAACAAGTTGAATAAAATGCCCACCTGACGAACTGGGAAGTTCGAATTGCCGAATTGGAGTTCTTGTTTCTTGCTCCTTTGGTCCACGTTCCTCAGTTTATTAGGTTTAACTCATTGACGATGATATTTTAAGCAAAAAAAATTTTAGCTATTAGGTGTCCACCTTGAACTAAGTTTCTGGCTCCACCACTGTGCATGCGCACGCGCACAAAGGCACTCTTTGGTTAATTTCACACGCGCGCACGCGTACACATACACACACACACACAGAAACTCTAACTGATTCAGCTAACCCCCCCCCCCCCCACACACACACACAAACTAACTGATTCAATTCACCCACGTACACACACACACACACACATACACACTACTTGAATCACATGTGCGCACGTCCAAACACACACTCTGGATTGAATTAAATAAGCAAGCACACGCACGCGCAAACACACTGATTGAATTCATACCCAAACGCTAGCACACGTTCACTATTTCAATTCAGCCACAGTCATGCCCACTTGAGCACGTCCGAAGGCACACATACACACTTTTGCCACCACTCTTAACGATGGCGAAATAGTGATAGGTGTGCGTGTGTGCACCCGTGCGTGTGAATGTGTGCTCGTATGTGTGTGTGTGTGTGTGTGTGTGTGTGTTCGCATTGGTGGCTATGCACAGAGGGGTGCCTAATGCTGGGTTCCAATGCGGCTTGTGGAGGCTGAGATAATGGTGATGGAAGAGTTGGTGGGTTGTAATGGGCTGCCGAGTTGGGTCATGGGGTGTAGTGGGTGAAAGGTTGAAGGTGGGGTGGGTTTGATGAAGGGGTATGTATTGAAGGGTATGAGATATACTGCAAAGGGCTACATTGACATTTATAAAATATAGTATGCTGACATTAGTAGAAAAATGAATATAAAACAAAAATGTGTTATAACCGAACGGCATATGTACTGTGATTCTCTAAAATTCTAGTCTGACAAGTAATACTTGTATTCAATGTAGTTGATCGTAATTACCCCTAACTTTAGGAAATTTATTGAAGTTATCCCTTGAATTAAACACTCAATCTTCTATTCGCTCCTTCGACTTTGTGAAATAGAAAAGTAAGAATGGTCTCCTAAGCACTAGAAATAGAAAAGCTACCATTAGAATTTTTACCCCAGAAAGCAACACCCTCTTCAACACTTTCTTGAGGAAGATAGACATTACAAATCTAGCTAGCTCTTTCATTAGAGGTGAGCACAGTTCGGTTTGGTTTGGTTTGGAAGTCAAATTACAAATCGAACCAATGAACCTCGGTTCACAAATTCTTAAACCAAACCAAACCAAGATACTTTGGTTTCAACGGTTCAAATTGAATGGTTTAGATCGCTATGAGCGTAGTTTAAACATTATTATGTTTTCAAAACAAAAAACAAAACCAATAACAAGTTTTCTTAAGGTTAATTTATAACTTTTTTTTACTACCGTATTTTTTGGGTGCTCATGGATTATGGGAATACTTGCTCTCTTTCCTACATTGTTTGGGGTTTTAACATGATTGCTACTAGATTAACATAGCACTAATGTCAGAACTTACTTCCTGACAATTGAGCAGGAAACTAGATAGGAGGGTGTGCATGTAATATCCCGAACTTCGGGAGCCGATTAAAATAACCATTCGGGCTCCGAAAAATAAACGGGCACTAATTTTGAGTAATACTAGGGTATTAGAAGCTTGTCGAAGCTTAAAAGACTTTTGGGGCAAAAATCTAATTTTTGAAATTTTGGGGGCATTTTCGTAATTTTTGAAAATCTTGGGGGTTAATTTGGAATTTTGAGAAAAATTGTGGGAGTGCCACCTCCTACTAGCTTAATGACAAAGCTAGGAAAAAAAAGAAGATAATTGAGAAGGGAAGGATAAGTTTAAAGAAGAAAAAAAACCTAAAAAGGAAACCTTTCCCTTTCGGGAAAGGAAGACAAGAAACAAAAAGAAAGGAGAAGAACAGTAACCATGAACCCAGAAAGAAGAAAAAAAAGAAACAGAGGAAACCGGGCAGCTCCGGGGAAGGGAAAAGATAGGGGAGAAAATAGGAGAATCCGAGCTTGTTTTCTAAGGGTAAGCCTCTAAATTTGTTATATACATATTCTAGTGTGTGTTTACGGGTTTGGTGTGCATTTTTGGGTACTGTGCAGCAGTTGTAAGCACCATGAACACGGCTGGGCAGCCATGGTGTTAGTCTATTTGCTTGAGTGCTTCGAGTGAAAGATTAGAGTGTAAATTATGTCTAAAAGTGTGCGAAATTTGTAAATTAGTGATGTTAGATTTTATTTTCAAGTATTGGAATGTGTTTAGATGATTGGAGTGTGTGTTTGTGAGCTGTGGGAGTTTAATGAAGTGGGTCTCAGCTGACTGAAGGAGAAAGTCGAGTGTGTGCAACTAAGGTGCATTAGTGTGTGTAATAATGTAAATAGTAAGTGTTATTGTCGCTAAAGGTAGGAATTATCTTAGGCAGTTTTCCATGAATTTTTATAAATATTTAGAACTGAAATTAGACAAAGTCCAAAACTGTAACCCCCAATATTTTTTCAAGATATACTCTCTGGAATGTTTTGAGAACTTTCAGAGTCCGTAAAGAGCGTTAAATTGGGGTACCGATTAAAGAACTTTATTGATTTATTTAGCATATCAAACCAAGTTATTTTAACTTGAAAATTTTATGGAAGCCCTATTTTATAGATATGATTTAGTATCTAAAATTTTGGGTCATTCGGAGGCCGATAGGTATTTTTTACGAAACTGGCCTTTTAGCATTCGGTCCAGACAACGGTTCGAGATTTTCGGGTGAAAAAATTTCTAAAATACTTTTGAGGCCAGAAATAACATCAGGATGTTTTAAATAGTGGTTTAAGATATTTTGAGATTTTTTCCGGTGTCAAAAACTCCCAGGGGTGTTTTGGTAATTTACCACCCCGAAGGGGGTATTTTGGTAATTTTATGTATAAGAGGTATTTTGAAGTAAATTTACATACAGTAAGATTATTTTAGTGACTTTGCTTATGGAAAAGTCATTTTGAGAATTTAAGTGTAATAGGGGGTGTTTTGGTAATTTGCCACCCCGAAGGGTATTTTGGTAATTTGACCTAAGAAATGTATTTTTGCATAAATTTACATATGAAAAGTTTATTTTAGTGATTCTACTTATGGGAAGACCATTTTGGTAATTTAAGTCCGAGAGGGGCATTTTGGTAATTTTACACCCTAGGGGCATTTCAGTAATTTTACATACCCGGTGAGGGGAGGTTCATTTTGGGAGCATGTGTGAGTTTTTATTAAGTTATAATTTTGTTCTGGAGGCTGTATTCTAATGGTTTGATTATTCCGTTTAGGTTAAAGCTAAAGACTTTTGGTTAGGATAATTTAGTTGCGGATCCAGGTAAGGGATTCTATCTAAACCTTGGGTAAGGACTTTTGTCCGAACCCTTATTTGATTCTCGTACTCGTAAGTACTCCTTTGATATATTTACGGCTAATGTCGAACTCTGAGTTATGTATTGATATCAGCATGTTCTTGCCCAGAAAACCTTAATGTTGAACCTGAATCGGTTATTTAGAAATCTTGTGATGCTCGCATGTTATTGCGGGTTGAGAAAATTTGATAATTGTCTGTATCCACTCTCCCAAATTGTTGTGATTATATTCGATAATTATTCGCAGTCGTTTTGTTGTTTATCTGTGATTCTTCTTCTGAAATTCTGATTTCTTCTGAATTGTTATGTCTAAATCTGATATATGTTCGTAATTATTTTTGTTGTTTATCTGTGATTTTTCTTCTGAAATTATGATTTCTTCTAAAAAAATCTGATTTCTTCTGAAAATTTCGAATGCTGACTTATATCAGTATGATTATTGTTATGAGAACCCGAATTGATTTCGGGGATATGAGCTTATGTTAACGCTCATTGATATTGTTAATTTCTTTGTTGACCTGGGTACGTGTTTATTGGGGAGGCGGTATAAGGCGGGTTGAATTCTACATGAAACGCAGGCTAGTACCCAAGTGGACTAATAATTATTTAGCAGATCATGCATGAGTACACTATATGAGCTTGCCATAATGGCATTGCAATTGCCCAGGATCAACATTTGATTTTTGATTTTCTTTAGCTAGGATGATTTGTACTTGGTGCAAGAACATGGTGGATTATGGTCTGGCCATAATGAACAGACCCACTTTGTTCAACCACGTCCACCAACCTACCCCATAAAACCACCCCCACCCCCACCTTCCGCCGCCACTTCATCTTCTCAAGAATGTCCTTCTGGATATCCCGCATCACAGACTACTTCGGAAGCATATCGTCAGTAATTCCTCTTTCCACCACCACCGCCACCGCCATGGAGGGGAAGCATAGTCTCGTCAACCCGTTGGCCGACACCTTTTGTAGTGTAATGGACAGGGGTTTCGCTTTTCCTACTATGCTTTGATATTGGTCAGCTCATGCAGCAGTGGCGGCATTGGTGTCGTAGCGGGCCAATATATGGTTAGGGTGAAAGTGGTACTCTGTAATAACTTTATTGGAGTTTACTCTTGTTCATTATATTATGCTTTCATTGTAACATCTTTATATTTGAAAGCTTTAATCTTGCACTTTGTTTTGAGCTGCTTCATATTATTTGAAATTCAATGTTTGTTTGGAGGCCACTAAATTGTCCTTTTAATTTCTAGTTAACTTGATTAATTGTGGTTAGCTTCTCAAGCAATTAAGTAGTTTCCGGTTAGGTGTCAAGATAATTTTCTTCGTCACAAGGATAATAACGGAAATCATTTTTCTAATAACTAATGTCATTTTTTTTAGAATATCAAAATTATTTTTTGCCATCATTTTTCTAGTAATTATTGTAAACCCTCGATCAGAGGCGCTGAAGGTTTGCAGATGTTGGAATCTTTTGTATAGACATTGACATTGAGCAATAAAATATACCACAACATAATTTGACATTCCACCAAAAGTTTAAAGCAAATGGGGTACAGTTTAATCATCTCCCACTTCATCCAATGTTAGCGGGCATCTCCAACAAAATAACCAGAGCTGAACAAATCAACAGTCAAAACTCCCCACACCCACACACACACCCGCACCCACAGAGACCATTCAGCAATTTATCAGTGAAAACATTAATGTTTGACCATTGCGAATAGACTAGTCAGCTCCTCACGAGTTGAGCGCGTGAATAACTTGCATTGACGGACCAAAATAAATTTGAAAACAGAGTCACACGCATGCACAAACACATAAACACACACAGTCACACTACCCAGACACATACAACACTTACCCACACACACACACACACACACACACCGAGAGAGACAAACATGCACAAACACAAGTCACACCCACACCCACACACGCACACAGACACGCGTGCGGGCGCACACAGTCACCCACACCCACACACACACACAATTTGCAATTATGGCCAAAATTTATAATTCCAGCCAAAGGAAGAAATTCTGGCCAAATGAAGATCCGCCAAAGAAGGGCGGTTAGCAGCTTATTTCACAGAGAGAAAGAACGAAGAAAGGGGAGAGAAACTTCGAGGGAAGTCTCCCGCCCCCCGCCCACAAGATGAGTAGAGGTGGTTTAGAGAAAAAGCAGAGAAATTGGGTTTAGAGGGAGTGGGTTTGCATGGCAAAAGTTATGAAGGATAACCTCAAAGCTTTTGAGTTTTTTTTTTTCTCTAACAGACTAAATGTAAATTGCAATTATTATATAGATTAAAGAGAAAAATATATACAAAAAAAGGATAGGGTCATGTCAATAAGTGCCATGAGGACACTTGTAAGGTGGAATAATGATCCTAGTTTACAATCAACGAGGGACAAAGCTTTTGATTTCGACAAGGGCTAATTACAGTAGTATCCATGAAATTAAGATATAATTACGGACAAGAAAAATAGATTAGACAAATTATACTTATGTCCGTTGACCAAACGATATCTTAAAAATTCTAACGGTTTTAGTGAAAAGACTTTAGTACTCCTAAGTTGAAACCTTATTTTTTTTTTATAATGACATTACTTCATCTTAAAAAAAGAAAAGAATAAGAAAGGCTTTGCTATTTACTCTTCCCCTTATCCCATTTCTGTCTCTCAAACTCCCCACCAACAGCCGCACCCCTTCGCCGCCCCCACCCTCCCCCCTCCTCGTCACCCGCCCACCCCGTCTGCCTCCCCTTTCCCCGTCGCCACAACCACCACCCCCTTCTGCGCCGCAACTCGTTTGCCTCCCCCTTCCTGGCGTCGCATCCCTTCTGCTTCCCCCGGCACCGCATCCCGTCTGCCTCCCCCTTATCCGTCGCCACAGCCCATCTGGTTTCCCCTTCCCCATCTGCCTCCCCCTTCCCCTGCCCCGCAACCCGTCTTCCTCCCCTTTCACACCCCGCCTGCCTCCCTTCCCTGTCTGCGTCCCCCTTCCCCTGCGCCACAACCCATCTTCCTCCCCCTTCCCTGGCACCGCACCCCGACTGCCTCTCCCTTCCTGTTTGCCTCCCCCTTCCCCTGCGACGCAGCATGAGCAACCGAAAAACCTTTTAAGGTACACCAAATTAAGCAGTTGGTTGGTGGTGGGGCTGTGAATAGTGTTCAAAAATTAGGGTTTTGGAACCCTACTTTGAAAATTAGGGCTCTAATAAACTCTAATTGTTGAAATCTTAATTTAAAATTGTTAAAAAATATTTGGTATATTAAAATTAATAAACCCTAGTGCAAGTACATTCAAGTACCAAATAACAAAAAGTAATTCATTTCATGTCCCAACTGATATTAAAGAATCAACGCATCCCAATTCGCAGAAAATGTAGTATTTTCCGTCTCCAGTGATATATGTAGGGTATAGTTGGCATGTCTACTGACTACTGCACGAGCTAATGAAACGTGCATGTCCTCGTGTAATTCCACGCCAAATTAAACCGCGTGCATGCATGCATATGCACAGGGCTTTCGGCATCCCCACAGGGCTTTTCAGGTTGGCTCTCGCCTCCAGCAATCTCCACCTAGCACAAGCCAGGTGATTTTTTGACAAAATTCTCAATATGTAACTTCAACGTTTGACCGTCTCATATGTCAACCAAAATCTTTACTTCCACCACCACATGTGATGTCAAACAAAATCTTTGCTTCCACCACCCAAACCGCGTGGAGGACAAGAAATTTCGTGGGGCTTTCGGTCTGCCTATAAAAACGTGGTAGTAAATCACGTTAAGCAAGGTACCACTAACTGATCTCAAAATTTACTACAAATGGCTTTAGTCCAAGTTCTAGGGTTTGTCTACTTCCTGATGCTGTCTCTTGCCTCCAACAATCTCCAAGCACAAGCCCGGTGAGCTTTATATTTATTGTGTCTCGTTTCTTTTTTCATTTATTCGGTAGTGTTATCCTTGACAATATCAAAAGTTAACCTTACTGGTACATTTGTAATGGATTCAGGCAACTAAAACAGGAGGGCTGCCTGGATTTCGCCGGAGGCTGGTATGTTGTGCCCAACTTACGCTTGATTCCGTGTTGTGAAAGCTTTTATGTGACCTGTGTGTGTGTATATATATATATTGCTGAAAAGAAGTTCTAACAGTGGAATCTTGTTTCTTTTTCTACTTCATGGTAAAATTGTTTATTTAATGGTATATTTTGTCAGAAAAGTATAACATATTCTAAACTAACGGAATACACCTTATATTTAAGTTATTGCAAAAACTTGTAGTATGAATTATCTTTCTTTATTTCTCGTGTTCATTACTTACCTACAAAGTTTGACTTGGCACAGTGGGCACAACGTCGGGGGATTCAGCACGTACGGTAATGGTGAACGGACCTACTATAACAAACCATCTACGCCACCTTACCCCCCAAAACCACCCCCACCCCCACCCCCACCCTCCCCCAGGGCCACTTTATCTCCCCCAGCATGTCCTTCTGGATATCTCGCGCCGCCGCCTGCGGTGGACACATCTGGTCACCAACACCATTTGCCACCACCACCGCTGTCAAATGGAAGCAAAGAAATGATCAAAACATCGGTCAATAACAACGGTGTAATGGACATGGCTATGCCTCTCGTACTACGGTATGATATTGGACAGTTCAAGCAGCAGTTGGCCGCATTGACGTCATATCTGCACGAAGATATGGTTATGGCTGGGGCCGCTGGATTTTTTCTATTACTCATGAGTCGAATGTAATGAAAAGACCGATTTGCATCAACATAGTTTGTCTTTTCATCCTTGTTTTAAGTTTAAAAATGGCTGTGAAATATGTAAGCGGAGCCCTTGTTCTTTAGTATCATTTTTTGATTTTTTGGTTTTTTAATAAAGATTGTACATAACTTCTAATAAATAAAGCATTTTCTATTCGTAGCCTTGATTCTGTTATTCTATTTTGGAGCTCATGTATATTCTGAAACGAAAGGGAGTCCAAGGGTCAACTTATTCATGGAACGTTAGCATGTATCTAAAGCTTGACCTAGATAATACTTTCTGCTTATGGAAAAGGACGGCGCCCCGGTCTTTGGAGTTGGCAGCATCTGATGAGTCCAATCTTATAAAGGATAAAGAATCTTTGGAAGCTATCAGTGTCTGATAAGTCCCATCTAACTTCTGATGTCACAGTTACCTTTACTGGTTTGTTGTCATGACACAGACTTTTTCCCAAAAAGTTGAGAAAGGTACGCCTTGCAAAAAGTAATAGATCTGCACGCAACTAATTGCTCTCCGTGGGGCTGTAATTTGTCCCGTGTTAGAAAGGTCAAAAAGTTTTAAATAACTTTTCAACGATTAAAAGAGGATGATTTAAACTCTGAAAAGCTAATTTTTGAGCGGTTAAAAGAGGATGACTTAAAATTTAAAAGTTAACTTCTTGATGGTTGCTTACGATTCAGCCAATAAATTATGTGTCTTTTTTGGAAGGAAAAAAAAAGAGAATGTTTAGATAGATAAGATGGACAAAAAGAATAATTTTCGACAATCCATTTTTGAGTAATGGCAATGTGGACTTTTCTCCCTTTGCCTTTTCCTTTTATTTTTGAGTAAAGGCAAGTTCTACCTTTTAACTTTCCAATAATTTTTTTTAATTTGACCTAATAAAAGTGTTTCAAAATATTGAATCTCAGCGGTTTTGAAATATGGGACTCAATACGAAATAAGGACACAACTTTAAACACCTAAAGTAGAAACTTCCATTTGTTTTCTCCGCAATTTCATAAGCTAGGCCCAAAGAGCAAGGAGAGTACAGCTTCGGCTTATTTAGATGACTTTTTTTGTTCTTTCTTATCAACAGCCCGATTTATTGATCGTGAGAAAGGCACTTCCATCTCGTACACGACCGTTAGTATCAACAGGGGTGGATGCCCCGAGGGCTTGGATGGGCTTTGGACCCCTTCATCTTTTTCAAAACCCAAGGAGGTTTATAACTTCTTGGAAGTAGCAGGCCTTAAAAATCCATCACAAGCCCAATCGGCCCCTCTCATGTTCAAAGTCACGTACAACTTTAAAAAATGGGAGGGCCTAATAAATTACTAAGCCACCAGACTGTTTACTCCCACCGATTTGATTTTTGGGTAATGCCATTCCACCCATTTTCACTCCTCTTTTCACAAACTACTTACTCAATTAAATAAATTCAAAACTGATTATCTCTAAGTTAACAAAACCTTATTCACAAACTACGTAAAACCAGCCACCCGCCATGAATCCATCTCCGCTTCTCAATTCCATTATTAAACATAAGAATCCAACTATCCTACATTAAGGTATGTTTAATTTTCTGCTTTTCTTTATCAATTACATGATGTACATAAAGAATTTTATGCTGATTGAATAGAAAATTGTGAGTTTGTGCATCTATTTTTTGATGATATGGAACGCAATTTCTAAGATTGTTTAAAACTCTTCAGTTGATTCATTTGATTTCTTCTACGATGAACCATTAATTATAGTTTCAGTTTTTTTATCTTACCACCATATTTGCCACTTTTGTGAAAGATTTAGCAATTACATGTACTACATTTACTCCCTTGGAGCGTTCTCTGCCCCTGACTATCAAGGAGGCATCTCATGCCCTAAATGAACGTGTTAGTGTGAAGGTGCTAATCACATCTTTTTCCTTCTTAAATAACATCTCTTATTTAAAGCATTTCACTTTTTTATGATACACTTTACTTTTGTTACTAAAGATCATGCTAGTGTAACGCTACTAAAGGAATAAAAAAATGTTGCTTGAAAATCTTTACCGACAAAAGCAGTGCATTCTTTAATAAGTAGAGTGAAGTCATCATTACGTACATGTAAATAATTCAGGCGACCTGGTAATGGACCTCATAATATCCAATGGTGTTATCCCCACTGGAGTGAGGGCTGGATCAAAGTTAACAGAGATGAATTTTTCTCAGCAGGTGGAGAAAGAACAGCGGCTGATTGGCTGCTGAGAGGAGACCCTGGTGAATGGCTTGGAGGACATACCTATCGGCTTGGATTTGTTCCATCATAACGGCAGAGCTTCGGCCTACCACGGCTGGCCTTCTTCTGGCTTGGAAGAAAGGTTTCAAAATGTGATGTTAGAATTTGAGTCTACAGTAACTATCCAGTATTCACCACACGTGCAGCAGGCCAATGCTTAAGCCCATCACCGTGGTGAAATCCATAAGCACTGCAGAGAGGCGATTGTGGAATTAAAACAATGTTTATAGCAATGGCAACGCCAAAGCAAGGTTCTTAACCAAGATGGGCAACCTCAAACTTTCGTTTAGCAGGAATTCAGCACCCAACATGAGGGGTTTGACTTTTTATCATTTGAAGCTGATATGAGAGAAGCCTCCTGCCGCGGATGGTAGTTGTGTCGTAATCTCTCTCAGACTAAAGCCAATATACCGACCATGCCAACCCTATTGGGACTTTCAATTGTCCAAAGAAACGCAGGTTATTAAAGCACTGGTAGAACACTCAGTTAACAAACCTACTTAAAACAACAAACTCAGCAGCCTCACCATTGGAGATTCAGACATTCTCAACGAGGCCAAACTGTTGGCTCAAACAACAAACTCAGCTAACTCCTCCAGCTAACTCCTCCGACGATTGGGAGTGGCCCTCGGAATTTATAATGCCATTGACCCGCTTGTTGATCTGCACTCCTTACCTCTACTCGAGTTCCTTTTGCTTATTGCATCGCTTCATCGCGTACTTTGTTAATCTAGTTAGCCCTGTTTTTTCTAGTTGATTTCCTGTTTTCTAATTCCGCAGCCCTTGGCTTATGTATTAATAACCTGTACTACTTTATCATTGAACGAAAAATCTAAATTATCAAGTGATGAATGAACAAAAAATATATGGCGACGATAACTAACCTAAAAAGTCTCGTAAACTTTTGCAATATGCAATCATGCAACCTGTCTAAATAAACGTTTTAAATCAAGAATATCCGTCAGGTAACGTAATAAACCACCAGCAATTCAACAGTGACATGCATAAAGTAATTGCGACCAGTAATATGACTTTTCATTACTGACAACTTGTATGTTTTCAATTCATATTACTGATCGTGATATGACTTGTAGATCCTTCTAGAAAATACAACTTACAAGTTGAAAAAGTAAAAATATAAGTTGAGAAAATTAGAGCTGAATTGGAGCGCATGGCGGCCTTTCTTGCTACTG
This sequence comes from Escallonia herrerae, assembly GCA_033070095.1. Taxonomy (NCBI): domain Eukaryota; kingdom Viridiplantae; phylum Streptophyta; class Magnoliopsida; order Escalloniales; family Escalloniaceae; genus Escallonia; species Escallonia herrerae. Next base: position 96,899 of record JAVXUP010002657.1, read on the forward strand.
CTGATGCCCAAGAAGTGAATGACCCTCTACTGTTCGAGCAACTGAGACATGTTGCTCACGACATCGACGAGGCTCTTCATGAACTCATTTCCCTCCGGCTGTCAGACTATCATGGAAATTTAAGATTCTATGGCTCTCTCCATAGGATGTGTTAGACTAATTCTTATTCCTTTTGTACTATGCCTATAACATTTTATAGTTCTCATGACTTATACATGACTCTCTTTTCAATTTATGGTAAGATAGGCTTCTCTTGCCTATATAAAGGTCTCATTGTACTCAGTTTTATAATGATCTTTAATATAATTATCTTTCTCTTCACCTTTTCTATCATGATATCAAAGTCATATGATCTGCCGGTTTGAGAGTTTTTTAAAACTATTTTCACAAACTCCGGCGGACGGCCTTCTGCCGTTCACCCGGCCAATTCGTGTGCTTTTGTTTCTTTTCGTACTCTTCTTTTCTTGAGTTCAAAATTTAGTCTTTCTGGTTTCTATACAGTGATCTTCGCTTATGTTGAAACCCTAGCCACTACCCACTCTGATGGTTCATCAACTCTAATTTATCTCTTTCGTCAAGACAAGAAAAACACAACAAAAAAATTTGTTTCCTTCTTTAATTACCTCTGTTGATTTTCTCCACCAATCATAATGTTGCCAACCATGCCACAATGCCTCTCGTTCAGTTCCTACAATGGATCCTGCTCTTGTCGTTCTGACTCCTGCCTTGTTCTAAGACACCGGACCTCGCCCTGGGACCTTTATGATCGTCGGACCTCATTCTGGGACTCATGCCTTGTTCTTAGTCGCTAGACCTCACCCCCAGACCTTTATGGTCGTCGGACCTGGCTCGAGACTCCTGCTCTCGTTGAACCTTGTTCTAGGACTCCTGCCTTGTTTTTAGTCATCGGACCTCACTCTAAGACTTTACGGTCGTCGAACTTCACCCTGGGACTCCTGATCTGTTCTTAGTCGCTCGACCTCACCGCGAGACCTTGATGGTTGTCGGATTTCATATTGGGACTCTATCTGTTCTCTCATTGCCAGACTCTACACATGGAATTCATCTCAACTTGGATCGCACATAGTACAGCTAGTAATAAAGACACCGCTCTGGACTTAACCTCAAACTCAAGCTTGTTTGTTCTATACCAACTTGAGTTTGAGAGGGATGTTAGATAATATATATAAATATGAAAATTACTTTATCTCTATTGTACTATGTCTAGAACATTTTAGAGTTCTCATAACTTATATATGACTCTCTTTACTGTTTATGGTAGGATAGGCTTCTTTTGCCTATATAAAGGCCTTATTATACTCAGTTTTATAATGCTCACTAATATAATTATCTTTCCTTTTACCTTTTCTATCAGGATGTTTTGCGTCATCAACTTGCTTCTGATAGATAAAGCATCACGTCTCGAATGTAAGGAAGAGGAGAAATAACATTGGAAGAAGTTGCTGACGGCTACGTTACTGACCTTATTAACAGAAACTTACTCCAAGTGGTCGAGAATTCGGAGGACGACAAGGTTCAGACATCCAAGTCGATAATATTTTGGGGTGAACTAATCATATCTAAGTCATGGGAGGCTGAGATTGTAATATCCCGCACTTTTGAGAGCGAGTTAAAATAGCTATCGGAGACCTAAAAATAAGTGAGCGTTAATTTTGAGCAATATTCAGGTATTAGTAGTGCATAAGAGCTTAAAAAAATTACGAAAAAAATACAATTTTCAAAATTTTGGAGGCATGTAATATTTTTGGAAAATTAGAGGGGCTACTTTACAAATTGTGAAAAATTGGTCACAAGATGGTGCCACCTCCTCCTTGATTATTTGAGACTAATGAAATAAAATTACAAACTAATGTATAGATAAGTGTTGGGGGAAAATTGAAAAGAAAACAAAAAAGAAAGAAAGGGAAAGATGCAAGGGGGGAAGCTGATGAACAGTAGCGGCAAAAACAGGAAAAAAAACAAAAACATAGAAGAGAAGAGATAACAAGGGGCTTCGGGGGGTAGGGAAATCATTGAAAGCTATTGAGGAATTGAAAATTCCTTGAGGATAAATTTTTCACCTTTTAATGAGTGTGTATTTTCTGTGTGTGCGTGCACATATGAGTGCATTTGTGTGTGTGCGTGAGTGTGTAAGATGTGTATACCTGCGAATTTTGGAGATATGGGTGTGTATCAAGTAGTGTAGAGTAGATTAGTATGAGTTCAGTGTGTATATTTAATTGGACTAAGGTTGTGTGTGTTCTGAGTATGTTTCAGAGAGAGAGAGAGAGAGAGAGAGTGTGTGTGTGTGTGTGTGTGTGTGTGTGTGTGTGTTCGAGTGTGAGAGTCTGTAAGGAATTGTTTGTGGTTGTGAGTGATTAATGTGTGTTAGATGGGTTAATGGGTGTTTTTTAGTGTTTTGGGGCGTGGTTGGAGGTAGCAGTTGAGGTGTCAGTGAGTGAAACGTGTGGGGCAGTAAGGTTGAAGATGAGTGTGTGTGTGTGTGTGTGTGAAGGTGTGTTAGAGTGTGTAATGATTTGCACAGTAAGTGTTATTGTTACTAAAGGTAGGAAACTAATATAGGCAATTTTTTCATGAATTTTTATAAATAGTTAGGGTCAAAATTAGATAAAGTCCAAAATAGTAATCTAAAATATTTTTACGAGACGTACGCTCTGGAATGTTTTAGTGTCCGCGAAGGATGTTATATTAGGGTATCGATTAGGAAAAATTCTAGATTAATTTAACATAGTAAATAAAGTAATTTTAATCTAAAAATTTTAGGTAAATCCTATTTCACTGATATGTTTTATGTTCTAAAATTTCGTGCCATTCTGGGGCTGACAGGTATTCTCAAAACTGACTTTTTACCGCTCGGTCCAGACACCGGATTGGGATTTTGAGACAAAAAATTTTTAAAATACTTTTTAGCCAAAAAAATAACTTCAGGATATTTAAAATATCATTTTAAGATGTTTTGAATTTTTTTTGGTGCCGGAAACCCCCATGGGTATTTTTGTAATATGCCACCCCTAGAAGGTATTTTAATAATTTTATTTATAAAAGATATTTTTGAGTAAATTCACACTGTTAGGTTTTGATTAGTGATTTTACTTACGGAAAGACTGTTTTGGTAATTTAAGTACGAAAGTGGTAGTTTCGTAACTTAACACAAGCCTATGGGGTACTTTGGTAATTTCATTCATTTGGGGGAAACTTAACAGTCAGGCATGATTGAGCGTCGGGATTTAACACCCGCATGGTTTATTGTTTAGGTTTTCATAGCTAAGAGTTAGGACAGACTTTTGAGCAAGTAGGGTTGTCGAGTTAGGTAAGTACTCATGCTATGTTTCTTCGTACAACTTATTTTTCAATAAATATGTATGTGTATACGTGACTTTACCAAATAAAAGTTCTAAAATATTTGTTGTACGTTTGCTTTGTGAAATTGGTTGATGAGAAATTGAATTAAAATCACATGGTATGTGTTGTGTTGCTTTGAGAATTCTATGTGAATCGTGGTACGATATTGAGATGTTAATATTGGTTGTTATGCCCCATATTCATGGAAAAAAATAGATTCTGGGTCCTGATCAACGGGACCATACATTGGCGCACAATACTATTGCATCGTGGTTCGCCCCTGCGTTCACAATATTATTTATCTCAGTTGGAAGAGAGATTTTGGTCAGTGGGACTAAATGCTGACTGCAGCGTACCGTGAAAAGGTGAGTTGAAGTTTCATTCGATGTTAAATACCATTGTAAAATCGTTATAAAATCGTTTTGGAAGATTTTCCTGCAAGCATGATTTGCTTTTTCAAGTGTATATATATATATATATATAGTAACTCCTGTTGAATAATTATTAGTTTTGAAATGAAGAATCCATGACATCTGCATTAAATTCAAAATCCTATTTTAGGAACATGGACCTGTTTTAGGAACATGATTTGTGTACTTGCTGGACTCTCACTCATTGTTTTATTTTTGAGCCACACGAAGGAGAGGCGCCCGAAGAGAAGTATTAAATTAATGAATATCTATTACACTTAGAATTTTAGTCTTGTAGTAGTTTGTCGTGAACGAATTTATGTAAGGAGCTTAGGCCTTTTCAAATTATTCGTAATTGTCAACGATGTGTAATTAAAGGATTATTTCACCATTGAGAAATTTATAAGTGAGGCTCCATAAACTACGTTATCTCTTAGTATATAACGAGGCTCCATAAACTACGTTATCTCTTAGTATATCGCTATGATGTTGGAGTTGGTTACGTATACTTCGAATATGTGGCATCTCTTTAAGGCTCCACTGACTACAGGGGTTTCACTGTCTACAGAAGCTATCATATGCAGAGAGAGAGATCAAATCAGTGGTGGCACAAGTGATATAATCGTGAAAAAGCTGGAGCAGTTGACCCGCTTGAAAAGTTAAAACATTTTAAGTTTAAATGTCTTAGCTCTAAGCTTTGAAGAATCAGGTTTGACCAAAAGAATTATCAAAATATCCTTAAATAAACACAGACATTAAACGCTCCATTTCAATTTATATACACTTTATGATAATTTTATCGTACTAAACATACTTTAATCTCTTTTTATCCAAATACTTTCAACCTCTATTATGCTTAAAATGACTTAAAACTAATTTTAAAAACCGATTCAGATTTATTAAAAAGTTACTTTTGAGAATTAATTCCAAACGACTTCTAAGAATATATATGCCGGTTATCGCCCGAATTTGTTTTGTCAACTTTCCTATTTTGCCTACAGTCTTACGGGTCCAAATTCGCAGATAAGGTCAGTTCAGAAACGGGACAATCATTTAATGAAAAAGGTTCAGAATTTTGGACAGTGCTATCAATGAAGGATCTAATGGCCCTAATTTAAAAGCAATACCAAGGAAAAATCCATTCAAATTACTGAATTCTATTTCAATGATTTCATTCAAGATGAGACGGTTCAAGTTTGAAAATGCTGAACAAAATGATGGGTACGACTTTTTTTTAGAAAAATAAAATATTAGCAAAAATAAATATTATCGCTTAAATTAAAAGTTTTGACAATAGTCCGCCCGTTCCAGGCGTACGGCAAATTTTTTTTAATAATGTTAGTAGTGGGAAGATGAGCCAACGTACGCTGCGTGTGGACGCGGAGAGTGGTTGGAACGTGAAAGACTAATTTAGAGAGGGGAGTTTGATTTTCAAAGCTTAGAGCTAAGACATTTAAACTTTTATATTACGCACAGGAGGCCTTTTACCTTTCTCGGCTGCTTCCGCTACAACCTTTTAAAGTTCTATGCTCGTCTATATATCAAGTTTCTTTATTCTGAACACATTGATCAACAATTTATTAGAAACTGTCTAATAAGTGAAGTATATGGAAATAGAAAGCCGGATTTTTTTCTTTTGATATGACCAATTTGGCATCAAAAAGTTCATTGAAAATTATAATTTGGACTCTTTATCTGTCTTACCAATTCAAATTCTGCATATGTTTACAAGTGATGTGTTTATGTGCCATCAAGGAAACAAAAAAGATGAGCATATTTCAACGACGCGTAGCTAAAATGAAGTTGTATAGTATAATGTCAACTCACACATTCAAACAAAATGTTGTTTTGCATTAAGTTCTTAAATTTTTGACCTTGTTTTTCGTTAAGTTTGTTTCTTAAACAAAGTAATCAGGTGCGCATTCCTTTATCGTTTAGATAAAAGGACACGTTCAGCTTTTATCTGGTCAATTGACCAATCACGTTATTGCAACTTATTAATTATTTTAACGTAGTTAAGTAATAATACTAGAGTGTAGGGGGTGAGGATTAAAAATCGATCCAACTGGTCCAACTAAAGCGACTAATGTAGCCTATCAGAGACCTATTTAAATAACAACAATATGTTTAAACCATTTATCCGTTAAGTTCAAATCATTGAAATGGAACAGCTAAAACAAAACCGTTAAACTAAATGCATATATATTTTTAAAATATAATATTGATCGGTTTAATTTTGTGTTCAACCTCAAATTTGAACCAATCAAATTAAACTCACGCTTGAAAATAATCCATTACTCTCCAGATAGACCTGAAGATCCAAGTGGTTGAGGAGCTACCTATGCTCACCCCAAACCCCAAAAAAAAAAAAAAGAAGCAAATAGGACAAAATTTACGTGTGAACGGGTAAATCCTTGTTATGTCTCATTTCCACATCTTTACCTATGGAGCAATTATCTAAATAAGTATCTCATTTGGAACCTCATGATCTTATGCGTGGAGAAACCTTGTCATGACTTATTGTTGGAATTGGGTTTTAAACCCATTATGAGAAGCAATTTTGAATCAATTTTCAAATGGGTTCTAAACCATATTTTGGTTAGGGCCAAATTGATTCATGTTCATCTATTGGAATAGATGATCATGGTATATTCACATGTCTAAAACAAATGGAAGGTGAATGAGAAAATTGAAGTTAAAGTTGGTGGATCAACTTGAAGGGAAGAGAGAATCCCACATAGAAGAATTAAAGCAAATGTTGTCTCCTTATAAGGCTTAGCCTTGAGCTAAGGGATGGGCCCCTTGGGGGTACCCATGTTTTGTAAGGAGGGAGGACCTAGGTTGACCCAAGGTCCACCACGCGCGCGCCGCCCCGCCCCGGTCCGTGGCTTGGGCTTGGGCCCATTAGGCTTTATTCTTTTTGGGACAAAAATATTTAAATAAATAAAGTTTATTTATTTATTTATTTTATTTTCCGGAAAGTTGTGACCTTTCCAGCTAAACAGTTTTTCCTGTGAAGAGTTGCACCCCCCAGTGGATACTGTGTATAAATACGAGTCAGTTTTACAAAAAATAAACTAATCCCGAAATTATCTTCTGCAATTTTTCTTCTGTCTCGTTCCTGTGTCCGAAAGAGTTCTGTGCTTTTGTTTTGGTTCGCCGGGTCTGCAATTTGGAGTGCTCCTATTTCAGACGTATTGTCGTTGTATCCTGAGAGACTGTCGTCAAGAACCGTCAGCACCATTGCGGGACGAATAAGTCTTAAGGACAGTGAATCAAATTCACGCCTCGACCCTTTTCCTTTGCTGTTCTGCAATCTTCTTGTGAGTTGTTAAATATACTATTATTTCTTTCCTTACGTTACTGCTGTTTTTGGAACCTTAACATATGCATGTTAGTATATTTTCGATATTGTTTTTCTGCACAAATATATACACAAAGTATACGTAGAACCCAACACTTATTCCCAGGTCGAGATCAACATATTGAAGGTTGAATTTCAAACTGCTGGATGACTTTCTTTACGGTGTGTTTGCAACTATGAATTGAAGGAATTTAATTTAAATACTCAAATTTATTATTAGAATATTAAAAAAACAAGAATTAAAATTGATTATTGTTGTCTGGATGTATTTCTATAGTATAAAATCCAATAAGAAATGATTGGATTTCTTGAGATTTAAATTAACATATATTGAAAATAATTACTTACCTCTCTTACCATTCCCTCGATCGAAGCACCTAATGAACCCACTGTATTGTCTTCATTACTGTTACAGCCGTACCACCTTTCCTAGCCCTGCCGCACTGCATCACTACTGCCACCATTACGATACAGTTATTACCACCACCAATGGACCGCTATACTCACCACCACTGGTAGGTTACACCCACCATAACCACCATATATACTTTTATTATCGTCACACGACACCACAGCCACCACTAATGTCACCACCACTGTCAAGCATGTTACATCGCCATTACGACCACCATAATTATCAATAGATTGCCATTTTCACTCCTGCCGATAGACCACTACAATCACCATCATCAATGGTATTACCACCGTCATTGTCACAACCATTACTACTGTCACGATCAACATGTATGTCACCACCACCACCCCCACCATAATCTATGTTGCCACCACTATGATTACTGTATCCAACATACCACTAGTGACACCTGAATATGACCATTATCGCTACAACCGTTACAATCATTAGACTGCCTCATCACCACCATCATTTGTCCCACACCACCACTACTGCTAATGTCACAAAACCACCACCGCCGTCTCTGCTACTATCACCTTAACTTATGTCACCAACCATAATTTATGTCACCAACATTACCATGAGTTACACCTAGTACCACTAGCACCACTACTACCGATACCATCATTAGACAACCCACCACCATTGATGTCGTGGTTGACTGTCGGTGATGTTATAGTGCAACACGACCACTGATGCCATACCACTACCATCCTCGTCAATGATGCCACCAATCACTAGTGTCACCATTCCTACTACTAGTTACACCTCAATAACACCTACCACCACTAACATGATTATCGTCATTTGACCACCCCACGCTTCTATTGTCAATGCTGCTACACTGTCACTTACATTGCTACTATTCCATCACTCTAGTATGGTATCTCTAGCACATGTAAAACTACTTACGTAGTTTGTTATTCATCGTAAATCAAGAACATAACTGTCTAATAACTTATAGCCTTCCTATTTCCTCCATGTTCCGAGCAGAAAGCATGGATTCTGTTATTTGAACTCCCTTTTGTTCCAAACAACAAAACACACTCTAGATCTCTCCGATTGAATTCACACATGCGCTAACTGATACAGTTCACCCACAATATCACAAACACGCGTGCTCCCCCATTCACACCCAAACAGACATACCCACACACGCGCACGAGCACGCGCACACACACACACACACACACACAGGGTTGAATTAGATCATGCACATGCATATAGACATGCGTGAATACACTGATTGAATTCACACACAAATGCACAAACTCACACGCTCTTTCCATTCACCCACAAACGCGAGTGTGCACACATGCATGCACGTAAACAAATTGATTGAATTCTCACACAAATGTGCGTGCACACACACATGCCGTGCACTCAAATACATTGATTGAATTCACATGCAAATGTGCACTCACACACACTGATTGAATTCACACACAAACACGCCCCACAGACACTTACTTTTGCCACCACTCGCAGTGACGACAACGTACAACAGAAGGTTGTATTATTAAAATATAGTATGCTGACATAAGCAAAAAAGTGTATAGAATACAGATTGTGTTATAACCGAAGTTTATATGTGTTGTATTTTTAAAAATGGTATGCTGACTTAAGCAAAAAAAGGAAGATAGAATACAGAAGGTGACACAAGCAAAAAAGTATATAGAATACAGAAGGTATTATAACCCAAGGTTATATGTGTTATGAATATTGAAAATTTTAGTCCAACGTGTAACATTTGAAAACTCAGTGTGATAGACTGTAATTACTTACTAACCTCAAAGAGCTATTGATATTATCCTTTTAATCAGATTAAAGATTCAAGCTTCTATCCTCTCCTTTGACTTTGACTCATAATTTAAGTCAAAATCCACTTATTTTCTTTTTCCTATATATAGGTTTCATGAAAGCAGGAATTAGTGACAAAAGAAATAGAGCTTGCTTTTGTAGTCGGTTTTACTTTTTTTAATGTAATCTTTCGTTGCCTTTCTTTTCATTCTTAATAATAATCACGACATTTGTGCCAGAGTACTCACTATACACCATGGAACGAAATAAAAATTTGAATGATCAAAGGCATGTAGAAGACTACACGTGATCTTAGTCCAAACCGGTTTTTATACCAAATCTATCACGCTGTAAAACTAGATTCGGGTTAACAGTTGAATATAAATGAGTATCCTTATAAATAGGTATTATCTTAAACCATCCAATTCAACAATACCTCAATAAGATAATCGAAAGCCCTACAATTAACAAAAATCCAATTAAAGTTAATATTTCACTAACTTTAAAAAGGGTGCAAAAGAGCTTTAATGATGCTGCAAATACCCAAAAAAAAGAAGAACAAACTTTGGCTCCTACCCGAGTTGTAGGAATCTTCCTCCAACCCTGTGTATAGTGACAATTAGTAGTCGCTAAATGTTTGTAGTGACTTTTTTCCTAACATTTTCAACGACAATTATTAGTAACACTTTTTTAGCGTCACTAAATAAAAGTTACTAGAAATATTTAGAGATAATTTATTGTCGTTATATAGGGGGTATGAGGAAGATTCTTCCGACCGGAGTAGAGGCCAAATTTTTTTGAAAAAAGAATAGCTTAAGCACGTAAATGGTCTCACTCAACAATTAGCGACAAAAGAAACACAATACAATCAAAGGTATTCAAACTACTACCTGTATCACAGATTAGCTTAATCAAGTTGCTTTATCCTTCTGAAGCGCAAAAAGCATATGAAACAGAGAAGGTTAAGCAGAAGTCCAGCATAAAAAATGCACGCAAGCATCGTAAATACAAATACAACATTAAAGATATACCACTTCGAACCTACAAACGTTTAAGATCTACGTATATGCATGCATGGGGATGGAAATACTCGACCATGTTACGGTGTTATAACAAGGGTAAGCTTGAGGATGAGATCATTCTCTGGGTCTTCAAAGTTAATCACATTCTCTACAAATTTAACGTGGAATTGACTCCTTCCACCATAATATACAACTGATGTGGTATTTCCGTCCACAAAACAATTGTGGATCTCGCAAGCCTCCCTCCCTGGAGTTTTTTCACCCAGAAGGAGCACTAGTATACCCACAGGGTCATGATCTGACTCTTACTTACAAATCAGGGATCACAATCTAAGTCAACATGTATAGATATTTGCCTTTAGAAAGACAAACATAAACTAATACATCCATATATCTGTTAATCTATCTGCACTCCATAGACACTGGTGTCAATATTCTAACCGAATAAAGTGGTCCTTTAAAAGGTTATCTCCAAGCCAAGGGCCAAGGACTGCCATAAAGCACTTGTTAGGTGCAATAAATGAACTTAAATATTTTTATAGTCAATGAGAGACAACTTTTTGATTTCCACATACCATAACACTTACTGGAAATGGTTTTAAATCCCGACTTATTGGAAATGGCTTTTTATTTTTCAAGATAAACTTTTCAAGTTAAATCTCAAATTCAAGGAATTTTCCTGTTCACCTTGGACTGCAAAGTCTAGTTTTAAATCATGAATTAAGTAAAACCATGAAATGCAAAAGCTAGAATCCAAAAGTTTAGATCCCAGGGAAAAAAAATCCTATTTTGCATATAAATGTAGCCACCCCCTCCCATGTACATAAAAGCATCAAATAACAAAAAAAATATATAGTTTCATGTCCCGAATGGTATGAAAGAATTAATGCATCCCAATTCGCAAAAAATAGTAAATGATAGCATTTTCCGTCTCCAATGACATAAAAGCAACAGGTCGCGTATGCGGCCTTTCGGCCGATTCATGACCTCCGGCGTATCCAGCCATCGCTTCAACCCCCAGTACTCGCAGCTATACTAGTAGACGCTGATGGCTGTTCGGACTGCTGCTCGGACCCCCTTAGCTGTTCATACGAGGCCTGCAAAAATAGTGGTTTAACGATATGTTAGGGCATTAATTAACGAAACGAACATTGAGGATAGAAAGAAAAAACATTAACAACTTAAATAAATTGACTCACATCGATCCACCGGGCAATATCTGAAATATAGTCACCCACCCAGTGCGTCTCATCCTTGTCCTTCTTCCGCACGTGCGTCTGATTATAGGTCAGAGCTATGACCTCATCCTCCTCCAGATCCGGGTGCTCGACCGCTTTCATGTGTTGGACGATGTCATGTGGCACCGACTGACATGACGACTGAATTATCGTACTGTATACCACCTTCAATTATGACCAGTGATTAGGCATTGCCGATGTAAATATGAATGCATGAATGTTACAACATGTCTACATATTTTCCCTCCACTCTTCAACATGTAGTGGTCATATCCCATTCAGAAAAGCACATGTTTATAAAACAGTTTTTAACTCATGCTTAGTCCCATGTCTGTGAAAAATTCGGCAGCACCTCCCCGCATTTTTCCAAGTACACGACATCGATTAGGTGTTCTAACATTCATCTAACTTGCTCAAGAAGGTTTGACGGATGTTAGAAAACTAGATCTGTATGCACCTGGAGAAACACACGAGAACGTGTACCAAATATCCACGACATAGAACACAAAGCATGAGTCAAAACACTGTTTTATAAACAATTAGCTTTTCCAAATTGTCCAAACTGGACATCCAAAGGCTCATTACAAAGCATTACTTTGTAATGAGTACCTTTGAACGGGAACTAAGGGTTTCTATGCATGCATGCGTTCAGAAATTGATAACATATGCAAGAATCTTTCCGAAATATCAAAACTGCAGAAAGATCGTTACATATGTCACCAATTCCACATTAAATAGAATTCGTTGGCAACGATTTGAACCATCTCTTTGCCAATGGACTTCTCAAAAAAACAACTAATATAAAGAAGGCAGGGTTTGTAAACAATGAGTAATTGAACCTTCTCTGGACAATATAGAGTAATTATGGGAAGGACAAGGGCTAATTAGGGCAAACTGTGTTATTAGGGTTAATTACGAGTATTAATTATAGCTAATTAGGGTTGATTAGAACTAATTAGGGTTATTCAGTCCTAATTAGGGTTTAATTGTGCCGAGTAGTACTGATTAGTCCGAATTAGGCTTAATTGGGTTATGTTAGGGCTAATTAATGTTAATGAGGGCTAGTTTGGCCTCATTATAGCTAATTAGGGTTGATTAGAACTAATTAGGATTATTTAGTCCTAATTAGGGTTTAATTGTGCCGAGTAGTGCTGATTAGTCCTAATTAGGCTTAATTGGGTTATGTTAGGGCTAATTCATGTTGATGAGGGCTAGTTTGGCCTAATTATAGCTAATTAGGGTTGATTAGGACTAATTAGGGTTATTTAGTCCTAATTAGGGTTTAATTGTGCCGAGTAGTGCTGATTAGTCCTAATTAGGGCTACTTAGGCTTAATTGGGTTATGTTAGGGCTAATTAATGTTAATGAGGGCTAGTTTCGGATAATTATAGCTAATTAGGGTTGATTAGGACTAATTACGATTATTTAGTCCTAATTAGGGTTTAATTGTGCCGAGTAGTGTTGATTAGTCCTAATTAGCGCTAATTAGGCTTAATTGGGTTATGGTAGTGCAAATTACGACTAATTAGGCTAACTATAATCAATATGCGCGTAATTGGGTTCATTTTGACTAATTTGGGGTAATTACAGCTACTTTGATTTTCATTAGGTTCTTAGGGTTAATTAAAACTAATTAGGCTCGTTATAGCTAATTAATTAGGGTTAATTGATTTATTAAAATATTTATTTTTTAAATGTTGGACACCGTCGATCAGACGTGGTGTCCGTGTCTGCGCTAACTAACAGGTATCTCAATCCAATTGGGTCCCATCCTCCCTCAACAATCTCAATTCTCAATTCTCAAATGCCGCCCAATGCAATAAAAATTTACAAAAATCACACATTCAATCCAATTGGGTCCCATCTTCCGTCAATAATCTCAATATCTCAAATGTTCAATGCACAATTAACAATCTAAAATCATCAATTAACAACCTAAAATCATCAATTAATAATCGCAATTACTTCAAATGCACAGCTAATAACCTAAAATCATCAATTAACAACCTAAAATCACAGATCAATAATCACAATTACACAATTAACAACCTAAAATTATCAAACAAATTATCAATGTTCAAATAGGAAAAAATTGTTCAAAATGCATATATCTGATGCGCTTGAATTATTTCAATTTAGGGTTCGATTATATTAAGGCATTCAATTTAGGGTTCAATTAGGGGGTTCTATTAAATCAATTTAGGGTTGGTTGATTTGGGGCATTCAATTTAGGGTTCAATTTAGGTTTCAGTTGGATTAGGGCATTCAATTTAGGGTTCAATTAGGGATTAATTTAGGGTTCGATTCGATTAGGGCATTCAATTTAGGGTTCGATTCAATTAGGGCATTCAATTTTGGGGTTTAATTAGGGTTCAATTACTTCAATTTAGGGTTCAATTAGGGGGTTCTATTGATTCAATTTAGGGTTCGGTTGATTTGGGGCATTCAATTTAGGGTTCAATTAGGGGGGTTCAATTATTTCAATTTAGGGTTTGGTTGGATCAGGGCATTCAATTAGGGGTTCAATTACAATTAATTGATTCAATTAGGTTGAATCGGGGTTCATTACAATTAATTGGTTAAGTTAGGGTTAATCAGGTTTAATTGGGGTTACTTCGTTCAATTAGGGTTACGCGGGGTTAATTACTGTTAATTGGTTAGTTTAGGTTGAATCAGGGTTCATTACAATTAATTGGTTCAGTTAGGGTTAATCAGGTTTAATTGGGGTTAATTCGTTCAATTAGGGTTACGCGAGGTTAATTACTGTTAATTGGTTAGATTAGGGATAATTACGGTTTGATTAGGAATAATTAGGAACAAATTAAGGATAGTTAGGGTTTATCCGGGCTAATTATGCTTTAATTAGGGTTTAGGGTTTAAGGTTAACCGGTTCAAACAGGTTTAATTGGAGCTAATTACGGTTAATTGGTTCAATTAGGGCTAACCAGGGTTTATTGGTTCAATTAGGGTAAATCGGGATTAATTAGGGCTAATTGGTTAGATTAGGTTGAATCGGGGTTCATTACAATTAAATGGTTCAGTTAGGGTTAATCAGGTTCAATTGGGGTTAATTCGTTCAATTAAGGTTAGGCGGAATTAATTACTGTTAATTGGTTAGATTAGGGATAATTACGGTTTGATTAGGGTTAATTTGGTTTAATTAGGGTTACTTGAGAACAAATTAGGGATAATTAGGGTTTAATCGTTACAATTACATTACAACAAATTAAATACAATACAATACACTACAAAAAATTAAATTTAATTACATTACAACAAATTAAATTCAATTACATTATAGCAAATCAAATACAATTACATTACAATAGATTAAATACAATTACATTATAACAATAGATTTAATGCGATAAATAATTTCTAGCATACAATTACATTATAATAACAGATTAATTTCTAGCATACAATTACATTATAACAACAGATTAATTCAATATGATAAATAATTTCTTACAGGGAAAAAAAGTGAGTTCAGGCAGTGGTGGTGCGAGGCGGATGACGACAGTGGCGCACGGAAGGGAGCGGCAGAGGGTGGTGGTGCGGAGGAGAGGGAGGAACTATGGCGATGGTGGTGCGACTGTGAGGTGGCTGTGGCAGTAGTGGGGTAGCTGCGGGGAGGTGAGGTGGCAATGGGGACGCAGATCTGAAGGGAGAGGGAAGGGCGGTGTGGTGGTGGCGGGGGGCCTGTCGCCGGCGTGGGGGGCTGGTGGGGAGGAAAGACGGGGAGAGAGAGAGAGAAATCTGGGTATTTAAGAACACATTTAGCGACGGACATGTCCCGTCGCTAAAGATCCGTCAGTAAAATCATTTAGCGACGGTTTATACTGTCGTTAAAAGACCGTCGTTAAACGTCCGTCGGGAATGGTTTTACCGACGGATTAATCCGTCGGTAAAATATTTTTTTGGATAACGTTCTTACCCACGGAAATTCCATCGCTGAAAACACCTTTAGCGATGGAAGTCGTTCCGTCGCTAAAAGTCCGTCGCTAAAACCCTTTTTTTCTTGTAGTGTCAGTTCCTGCATTTTCTCCAACCAATAGCTAATTACCTTCTATTGATGTAGTCCATTCTCCTTATTTTCCTATTGCATTTACGTTAGTCTCTCATGTCTTTTGTGTTATTTGATTTCGGATGGCTGATGATGCAATTTCATCACTCCCTCCTATGATGCAATTTCATAAAGATTCAGGCGTTTGGGAGCATTTTGAATCTAATAAACAAGAAAGGTGATCCTAATTCCAATCCGCAAGAACCCACGCAGGCAATATGTAAGTACTTCAGTAAAATATATTCACATAATAGCATAAAATGAGACTAGTACATTATGGACTCATTTGAATGTTAGGTGTAAAAAATATCCTTACAATTGCATTATAAACGGCAAGACACTCTATCTTTTGATCCTAAGAAAGAACATAGTACTCTGGGTGACTGAAAGACAATTCGTTTTTAGTGTTGAAGAAGGTGAAGAAATACTTGTTGAGATGATCATTGTTGATGAGTTAACTTTTAATTAGGTGGAAAAGTTGAGGTTTAGAAAGTTTTGTCACTGTATACAACTTAGATTCACTGTCCGTCTCTTTTTACAGTTGCTAGGGATGTCACATGTTTGTTTTTAAAAGAAATGGCTAAACTGATAGAAATTCTTTGTAATGAAAGACTTTGGCTCACGTGTGGACGTCCATTCAAACGACTGTACATGTCTAATGAGGCGTTGGATTGAAAGGTGACTGGAAGTTACAAAAATTTATTTTGAATTTCAGCCTAATTCTAAAGTACAATGATAAGATTATAGGAAAGGAAATTGAGACATGCTTGTTAGGTTGGAAGTGTTCTTACTGTCACGACTGATAATGCTAGTTCCAAGCCCGATTTAAGGAGGAGAACCAACTGAAGTTTATTGCCAAATTTTAAAAGGATTTAACAAAAAGAATAATTAAAATCTGCAGCAAGGTCCCGAGCCAACCTTAAATATAGGAGACCCCAAAGGCTTGGACTAAGATTGGGTCGTCGTAACTATGAGTGAGCCTAACCTGACCCAGCCTGTATCAACCGCAATTTCAACTTGGCCCGGCTCGCTAATGTGCAAAAACCCGCCAGGCCGTGGCTAGGCCGGCACGACCCGGCCCATTTCACGCCCTACCCTTTCATATACAAAGTCAAACATACAAATGTTCACTCTCCCCAACCTTCACCCCCCCCCTCCCCATAATCCCATTCCACCCATTTTTACACTTCTCTCCTTCTATTGTTCGCCTTATATTAATTAATAATTACTCAATTAACTAAAGCAAAAACCGAATCTATCTCTAACTTAGCAAAACCTTATTTGAAAACTACTTGCAATCAACCAGCCGCCATGAATCATCTCCAATTCTCGATCCCATTATTAAACAATAAAATTCAATTATCCTACATTAAGGTATGTTGATTTTTATTCTTGTTTTTAACAATTATAGTTATTTATAGAAACAATTTTATTTGGATTGAACATAAATTTGTCATTTTGTGCTTTAGGCCTTTTGATAATGTGGACGCAATTCACGAGTTCATTCAAACTCTCTAGTTGATTAGTTTGATTCCTTTTACACTGAACCGTTCAAGTTAAGTTTAATTGTTAACCAGTTTTGATTCCGTGCATTACACACGAAAGCAATTGGTATCAAAATATTTATTGAAAGATCTTGTATTTGTATGTCTAATAACAATTACAAAATTGGCAGTAATAATAAGATAATTAAAATTTTATTTTTGCCTTTTTATATGAGTTATTCTACCAATTTTTATTATTAAAAATGAAATTCAGTATTAATTGTTAGTTTTTAGTGAGTAATGAAGATGAAAAATAGTGTATAAAATAATAGAAATAGTTTCTCCTCATTAATAGCAATTGCAATGATAATACGAACAAGAATAACTCATGTGTTATGGTTATATTAATCAAGACCACCAGGAAAAGAGTAACAACACATAATAAATGATTAAAAAAGGGAGAGTAATCAATATATAAAACTTATAATGAAATAAAAAGAAGGAAATTATGATAATTTAAGAGAAAAACTGATCAAGAATATTGTATTTCCTTAAACAATAAAAAATATTTAAGATTAAAAAGGAATATATATATATATATATATATATATATATATATATATATATATAGAGAGAGAGAGAGAGAGAGAGAATTATTTTTGTCAAAATTTAGGAATTAATGAAATCGTAAAGATATAAATAAAATTTTTGAGTAGGGCATGTTGACATAGAAAAGAGAGAAATATAAAAGCTATATAATTGGTTAAGTTTTAAATGAAAAGAAGGAATTCAAATTAAATTATGTGTGTGTGTGTGTGTGTGTGTGAGAGAGAGAGAGAGAGAGAGAGAGAGAGAGAGAGAAAGAGTCCAAATTATTATTATAAAGGTAAGTAAACTTAAAATATTTTAAAAAGAATAAACTTTGGCTGCTACTTCGGTTATAGAAATCTTCCTCCAACCCTATATATAGTGACAATTAATAGTCACTAAATGTCTCTAGTGACTTTTCTATTAACACTTTCTGCGACAACTCTTAAAAGCACTTTTTTAGCGTCACTAATAAAAGTCACTAGAAAGATTTAGCAACAATTAATTGTCACTACATGGGAGTAGGAAGAAGATTCCTTCCACCCGGGTAGCAGCCAAATTTTTTTCCTTTTAAAAATTTAAAATATGAGTCTGTTGCACACAGGAACAATAACTATTAAAATACTTATTGAGAAATTTCTTATTTGTAAGTCTAATAATAATGACGATTTACATAAGATGTTATATTATGACGATTTTCCTGTTTTTGAGAAAGCTTTAGCAATTACATGAGATGTTATCATACATTTTTACAAAAAAAATGTACGTGCTCTGCCCCTGGCTATGAAGGAGGCACCTCACGCCCCAAATGAACGTGTGACAGTGTTGATCACGTGATTTTGTCGAACTCTTTTTTTAAGCGTTTGACTACCGCGTGGGCAGACCAGCAATAGGCCCTCCATACGTGTCACTAAAAAACTTTTGTCTTGTCAACTTTAGATTTAGTTCGACCATTAAAGTAAAAATTTTCTGGCACATATTCTGTGATTTGAACTCTTATACTTCATTTTTGTCTTTATACGGTAGAGTCGTGTTATTAACATGCGACACCCTCAACCCTGGTGACGTCACCGGGTTGAGTTATCGACCATAATCACATTCAAAACCCTGTGCTGAATACAGAACAACTACATCCTCATACTCACACATCATTAATAGACGCTCCAAAATGCGTCCTTACAAAAATTTTCTTACAAACATACATCATACTGCAGCGGAAGACTCTCAAGTCTATGAACAACATGCATATGTACAACCTAATATACGACTGTAGTCGTAGGATTCTTAACAACCGATCTCACGGCTCAATCTTTACCTCACACAACGCATCCCCTTGCTCAACTTTTCTAACTTGTTTCTCTTCCCTTCTCTAGAGGGTTCTCCTTATAGCCTGCACAATACAACATAAGGAATGAGCGCAAATCGCCCAGTAAAGACAACTTGAGGAATATCGTGTACAAATGATTCAGAAGACTCGGAGGAATAATAATCATCTCAACGCTAGCAATGAATCAAAAGTAGTCAATAAATTTCAGCATCAACATAACTTG